>VYZT01004833.1:0-16194 GCA_013400735.1 Pomatostomus ruficeps | reverse complement strand
AAAAGGGGGGGGATTTATAACTCTACCCTAAAAAAGGGGTGCCCATACCTCTACCCTAAAAAAGGGGGGATCTGTAACTCTACCCTAAAAAAGGGGGGGAATTCATAACTCTACCCTAAAAAAGAGAGGGGATCGGGGATCCATAATTCTATCCTAAAAAAGAGGGGGAATCCATAATTCTATCCTAAAAAGGGGGGGGATTTATAACTCTACCCTAAAAAAGGGGTGCCCATACCTCTACCCTAAAAAAGGGGGGATCTGTAACTCTACCCTAAAAAAGGGGGGTCTGTAACTCTACCCTAAAAAAAGGGGGTCTGTACCCTAAAAAAAGGGGTTTGAAAGGCAGGAAATTGGAGCTGCTGGGTGAGGAAGGAGCCCCCAGTTTGCTCCCATCCTCCCCGTTCACCCCCATCCCATTTTCCGCCGTTCCTGGCAGGGGAGCAGAGGTGCCCCGGGATGTGGGGGCTCTTCCCACCCCAAACCCAGCCTGCCCTGCGATTTTGCCTGGGTTTCCCCTCCGTAAAAAGCAGATGTTGGCAGTGGCAGTGCCCACCTGGGTTTGCACTCAGCCTTTTCCCTTCTCGTGTCAGATGTTGCCGCGCCTCGGATCTGGAGAGGGACAGGAACGGAAGGAAAAAGGTTAAGCGGCTCCGTGAGTCACTCCAGCACGCGGCCCTACTGTTGATTTAGAAACCTACCTCGGCTGTAAAGAGAGAAAAAGCTTCTCCGAAGGCTTTAACCTCTTGTATTCTGGCCAGAAAAACCAATAAACGAGGGCAAAACATCCCTCCTGAGTCACCGAGGCAGCAACGCTGGAAAACCCTGCTGTGGGGTCAGCGCTGGGGATAAAGTGACCCAAAACAAGCGACCTAAAGAGGGAGGGGGGAAAGAAAAAAAAGATAATGAAGAGAGCAGGCTGTGCTGCTCCCTGGGATCTGCTCCAGGCAGCAAAGGCGGGGAAAGCTTCCCGAACAAGCAGAGAGAGAGAGGCCGTGCCACGAAAAATCAAATCCGGCTCAAAGCAGGAGCAGGGCTCTGGCTGCACTTGGCGCACCCGGACTCCCCTGGGGGCTGCACAGGCTCGTCCCATCCAGCGTAATCCCGAATTATTCACCCACGGACGGCTTTGGGGGCTGGCAGGCAAGGGACACCCCAGAACTGCGAACAGGAGAACGGGCTGTGCTGCAGGTCCTGCCAGGGCAGCTCTGGGGAGGGCAGGCGTGGAAACCTCCTAATTCCAGCTCTGGAAACATCCTAATTCCGGCTCTGGAATTGTCCCAATTCCAGCTTTGGGAATGTCCTTATCCAGCTCTGGAATCGTCCTTATTCCAGCTCTGGAAATGTTTTAATTCCAGCTTTGGGAATGTCCTTATCCAGCTCTGGAATTGTTTTAATTCTAGCTCTGGAATCATCCTTATTCCAGCTCTGGAAATGTTTTAATTCCAGCTTTGGGAATGTCCTTTTCCAGCTCTGGAAATGTTTTAATTCCAGCTTTGGGAATGTCCTTATCCAGCTCTGGAATTGTCCTTATTCCAGCTCTGGAATTGTTTTAATTCCAGCTCTGGAATCATCCTTATTCCAGCTCTGGGAACGTCCTAATTCCAGCTTTGGGAATGTCCTTATTCCAGCTCTGGAAATGTGCTAATTCCAGCTCGCGAATCACCTTTATTCCAGCTCTGGAGTCGTCCTAATTCCAGCTTTGGGAACATCCTTATTCCAATTCTGGAAATGTCCTAATTCCAGCTCTGGAATTGCCCTAATTCCAGCTCTGGAAACATCCTAATTCCAGCTCTGGAATCGTCCTTTTCCCAGCTCTGGGAATGTCCTTATTCCAGCTCTGGGAACATCCTAATTCCAGCTCTGGAATCGTCCTTCTCCCAGCTCTGGGAACATCCTAATTCCAGCTCTGGGAACGTCCTAATTCCAGCTCTGGAGTCGTCCTTATTCCAGCTCTGGGCATGTCCTTATTCAGCTTGCGAATCACCTTTATTCCAGCTCTGGAATCATCCTTTTCCCAGCTCTGGGAACGTCCTTATCCAGCTCTGGGAACGCTGTGGATTCGGGCAGGCCGCTGACCCATGCGCACCCCCCTCCCCGCTCGGATCTCTCGCTGAATCATCTCCTGTCCGCGAAGCGAGGGTGCAGCAGGGGAAGGAGAGCTCTCCCCGGGCGCCGAGGCACCGAGTGGGAGGCCAGGGTTCGGCCGGCATCTGCCGCTCCCAGGGTACCACCGGGAGAATTCCGCACCAGCATCCCCGGGAGGCCGCTTGGGCCGCAGCCATCCCGAGGCCTCGGCTCCGAGCAGGATCCGGGGGGGCTGCGGAGTCCCCGCGACCCCTCTGCTTGAGGAAAAAAACCGATGAGAAAGCGTTTCCAGCCTAAGCCGGGCTCGCCCTGAGTATTTCCGCGTGATTTTACCTGGCAGCGCCGTTTTCGTGGGGATGGGGATGCTTGGAGCAAAAATAAAAGTCGCCGTTCTGGCGATCAGCGCGCGGACGCGAAACTCAGGGCAGGGAAAGCTGCCCGAGCAGCGCTGATGGATAATTCAGACCCAAATGCCTCTCGGAGTCATTTTCCTCCAGTTCCTCCCCGTTCCAAGGCGATTTCCAGCCCTAATCAGGCACGAACCAAGACAGGATTCCAGAAAATGTATTTCCAGCTCTTTTTTTGCTGCTTTTGTACTCGGAGATCGCGTGCTCAAGCTTTTCCACCTAAAATGAAAAAGCTGGAGGCTTACCCCATTAAAAATACTACACTAATCGATTAATTAAGACATTGCCTATTCTGTCGGGGCTTTGTGTGAGGGAGGAGCTGCAATCAGCGAGATGAGTGATGTTTCAGGGAGCTGCCAGCAGCAGGAACGCTCACACAGGGGCTCCCTGTCCTGGCTGGTGTTGGGATGAGCCTGGAACTCAGCGAGGAGCCCCAAAGCAGGAGCAGGCAGAGCCCAAAGCCCAGGGACGGGGATCCAGGGGCTGGGATCAGCTCCTGTGCCCTCAGCCCAGGCCGGGGAGAGCTGAGGGGGAGGAAGGAGCAGCAGAGCTGGAGGAGCCCAGGAGCAGAGGAAGGAAAAGGCTTTGGAGGCTGGGAATGAGCAGCTGGGGCTGGGATTTATCCCAAAGGGAGGCAGAGCCGGCCTGGGCAGCGGGGGGAGCGTCCCTGGGCTGGACAGGGCAGAGAGCACCGGGAATGAGGAATGGGGGCACTGGGAATGAGGAACTGGGTGAGGAGAGGCAGCCAGAGCTGCCCAGGGTGTCAGGATCAGCCCAGAGCCAGGCTGGGAGCAGCCAGAGCTGCCCAGGGCAGTGTCCCTGTGCTGGACACGGCACAGAGCACTGGGAATGAGGAATGGGGGCACTGGGAATGAGGAACTGGGTGAGGAGAGGCAGCCAGAGCTGCCCAGGGTGTCAGGATCAGCCCAGAGCCAGGCTGGGAGCAGCCAGAGCTGCCCAGGGCATTGGGGTCAGCCCAGAGCCAGGCCGGGAGCAGAAACACTCCCAGGAGCCAGCAGCACCCTTTAGACACCTGCACATCCCTAAAATTTCCCTTTTGACACCCACAGAGCCCTCCCGAGGGTACGAGAAGCAGGGAAGATGCAAGCAGGGTTCCCGGGGAATGGCTGCAGGGCTCTGGGAAGGTTTCCCCACTTTCCCTCTCTCCCTGGTCCCAGCCTCACCCCGAAGCTGCCCTGGAGCTCCCCCGGGAGGTTCCCGGCTCTCACCTGTGCCAAACCTGCGCCAGGTTAAAATGGCTCCTGGTTTTATTCCTGTCTGAGCAGGATTAACCGGGTCCAACCCCAAAGCTGGAGCATCACAGAATCATTTCACCCTCTCTGTGCCCCTGCCCAGCTTCAGACAGCCGGGACCACCTTCCTCTGAGCCATTTTTAGGGACGAGCAGACCGAAGCCAAAGAGATATAGGGCCCCTGCAGAGCTGGGAGTTTTTTGAAAGGCACCGAGTTTCCTTGATCCTCTTGAGAATTCCAGCCTGATCTCACACCCAGCAGCCTTTATGATCCAGTAACTCTTTGGATCTCTTGGGAAAAAAATAAATTTAAATCCCTGACGCACAAGACCAACCTAAGCAAGGGCAAAGCAGCGTTGTCAGGTTTGAAATGCACAGCTCAAGTCAAGCAGGCGCTGGAGGAATAAACCCAGGTCCTTTCACACCCTTTAAGGTCCCTTCCAACCCAACCCGATCCCTGGTTGATGGAGCAGAGATGGGAATCATTTGGATGGTTCAACACTGGAAAAATCCAAAAGCCTGATCCCCTGGACTCCCAAAGCAGAGGTGGAACGGCCAAGGGACGCGTTTGGGGCAGAAAGAGGAAATCTCTGGGAGGAAAAGCAATTCCAGCAGCTCTCCTCAGGCCCCTGGAGCTGGCACAGCCCTGCCAGCCTCGTTATTCCAGCCCTACCCAGCTTGGGAGCAGCGTGCAAACACTTGGAAGGGAAGGAAGTGAGCGTTTAATAAGTCTGAGATAATTTTTTTGCAAATTCATTAGCTATTATTACAGCTGCGTGACCTCCTGGAGGGACTTTCTGGAGGGCCAGGACGATGCAGCCAACTGGAAATGGAAATGAGCGTGGAAAGGGCAGAGATCGCTTTGTTCAGCCAAATGTGGGGGGATGTCAGGTTGAGCTCCCTGCCGGCTGCATCCAGGAGGGGAGCGCGGCCCAGGATTCGCATTTCTTCTGCCAGCTGCAGGGGAAACCGTGTGCCACCAGAACCAGCCTGGAAAAAACCTTCATTTATTCACTCGTTGATTGAATTTATTGCTGATTTCATTAATTCACTCATTTATTGATGCTGATTCCAATCGCTGTCTGTTCTAGGGAAGCTTTAATTTGAATTTCTCACACTCACACCGGTATTTACTGGTGGGGACGTGCTGCATCAGGGGTGAAATGTGCCCACACAAATATTCCCCATCCCTGGAAGTGTCCCAGGCCAGGCTGGACAGGGCTTGGAGCAGCCAGGGATGGTGGAAATTGTCCCTGTCCGTGGCAGGGGTGGAACTTTAAGGTCCCCAAACCATCCTGAGATGTTTTGATATTATGAGACCCATCTGTGCCTGTATAAGAAACAGAATTTTGAAGAGAAAACAAAAGTGTTTTTACCAGGTAAAAGCTCACAGGGGAGTGAGAGGTTCTGAAGTGGAGTCACCCCATCCATGATATATTTAATTAAA
This sequence comes from Pomatostomus ruficeps, assembly GCA_013400735.1. NCBI lineage: Eukaryota > Metazoa > Chordata > Aves > Passeriformes > Timaliidae > Pomatostomus > Pomatostomus ruficeps. The sequence goes on along the minus strand of VYZT01004833.1, from coordinate 11,003 downwards.
TTTGGGATCGCAGATGATCTGTGTGCTGTGTGCAGAAGCCTGGGCGCGTTTCTGCAGACACAGACAGACCCAAGCTGCCCCATTCTCCCCCTGAATCCAACCCGATTCCCTAAAAAGCCTCTAATCCCTCATTTCAGCCACCAACCGCAGCACCCAGCCCCTCTCCCCCCGCTTCCCAAACCTCGCAGGTTCGCGGGTTTCTCCTGGAGAACACGAAATTTAAAGCTGCGAATGCGCAAAAATCGAGCGCGGCTCTTGCAGCCGGCCAAGCTGCACACGCGGGGCTGAGGCAGAGAGCGGCCAATTAACCCCTTCCTTTAATCACCAAAGCCCCGGCGAGCGCACAGCTGCCTCTCGCGGCGTGCCAGCCGGGAAAACACCGTGCAATCCGATTTTTCCAGAGCTTTTTACTCCCCTCCTCGGTGTGCGTGCTGCTCGCGAGTGATGTTCCCGGGAGCCGCGGGCTGGGCTGCTCTGAGCCAGCAGAGGCTGTGCCGAGCCGCAGCCCGGGCAGCAGCCCGGATTTCGATATTAAACACGGGATTCAATTCCTCCTCCCCGCCTCCTCGAGCAGAGGGATTCCGTCTGTGCGCGCGTCTCCCTCCAAAAAACTCGCGATTTGCTGGAGTGAGATTGTTTGTCCCCCTGCGAAAAACAACCTCAAGGCAGAAATCAGCTTTGTTTTATCCCTGTAAAATCCACAAGTGTGAGGAAAAGTGGCAGGAGGTCGCTGAAGGGGATGATTTATTGATAGGAGAGAAACGCGAGGCAGACAGCAAGGGGAACAAAAGGAGATTTTAGGAATTACTGGTCAGCCAGCGCGCTGTTTAATGAAGGAATTAAAGCCCTCCGGGCGGCCGCTAGTGCGGGGGGAGGCTCTCGGAGGGTTGGGAAGCTCCGGGCAGCATCCAGGCTGGGACCGAGGGGGGTTGTGAGTAAGATCCGGCTCCCTGTTCCCCTTCCCCAGCCTCAGGGCAGCCCCACGCCCAGCTCGGGGCAGGGATGCTGCTCCTGGGAGCGCTGGAAAAATGATTGACGGATGCTCAGAGCCCTGACTGGGACCGGGGTGGTCCTGGAGGAGGATGGCAGCGTCCAAATCCGCAGAAATGAAGAGAAAATATCCCCCCGAGCAGCCGAGAAAAGCCGGGTCCCCCCCGCCAGGAGCCACCACAGCTCCAGGTGCCCAAGCAGAGCTGGAAAACAACATTCAACCCGAGCCAGCCACGGGGCTGGAAGCAAACCAGGCAAAATCAGCATTTTCGGGCGATTTAACAACAAAAATCAATCCCTGCACTCTCCCAAACCCCCCCGAGGCACAGCAGCAGCCGGGCCTGATCCGTGCTGAGCTGTGCCCGGGAAACCTGCAGAGCTGGGAGGGACCCCCAGGGACCAGCAAATCCAACTCCTGGCCCTGCTCAGGGCACCCCGAGGAGCTGGAGAGCCCCGGGAAGCACAAAAGGAGGGAGAGGAGGAGGAGGAGGCAGAGCTGATTATTATAAACACCGGGGCAGGGAATGGGCTCATCACCCTAAAGGGCTGGGGCTGAAATCGAGAGGAATGGGTTTAAAAAGAGGGTTTGCTTTAAGAAGAGGACTTGGTTTAAGCAGAGGGGTTAAAAAGCCCGGTTTCAGGGTTTTAAACCTGGTTTAAGCGGGGCATTCTGTGATTCTGAGCACAGGCAAGGCCGTCTGCATGGAAGGCAGCAGCTGGAAGTTTAGGAAAAGCCCTGTGCGGTGTGGTGCAGTATTAAAGGCCGGAAGGAATATCCCGGGAGAGATGTGGTGGCTTTTGCCAGGTTTGTGCCGTGCTGAGGTCGCTGCCAGGCCAAGGAAAAGGCCGAGGAAGAGCCCCGGGGGCAGCAGGGGATGAGGAATGCAGTGCAAGCCAGGCTTGTCCCCCCTATTGAAATTCCGAGGCGCTGTCACCATTCCCGGGGTGCCCAGAATGCCAAGCCCAGTGATTTACCCAACCCTACACCCCCGGAGTGCCCCACGGCTCCTTTCCCCCTCCCTGGCAGGAGCGTTTGTCATATAAAATCATATAAAATATAAAAATCCAGCTCCCCCCGCGCCGGGGCAGCTCCTCTAACCCCGGGGATTTTACAGAGCCGAGCGGTTCTTGCCATAAAAGAGAAGATCAGAGGGGCTTTATTGACTGCAGCAGGGTTAAGCCGGTTTATTCCGAGTGAGAATTCGGCCCCTTGACTTCAAGGCAGCCGAGCTGATGAATCCCAGATGGAGACCTGGCCGGGCACAATCCCTTCCCCGAGCCCCCGGGGCAGAATCGCCGGTGTGGAGGAGCAGGGAACAGCACCTGCCATGGGGGAATTGGGATTGAGGAATTCGGGGAGCTTCGGGGTGTGCCTCAGCAGCCTCTTCTCTCCTGCAAACATCTGGGAATGTCCCCGGGATGGGAGGTCAGAACCTGGGCACGGAGCACAGCAGGGGAATCTTCCCGGCTGCTCCGCACCGAGGGGTTTTTGGGGTGTTCCGTGAGGATCCGTGAGTGGAAAACCGGGATTAAATCCACCCGTGCGAAAGACGCCCCAGCGTCTTCTTGGCAGCTCTGAGGAGCAAACACAGCTCCGTTCCTGCTCCAAACGCCAAGGAAAAGGGGATTTTTCCAGCAATCTTCAAGGCTAACTGGGGACAGGCAGGATTTTGCTTCCCGGAGTTGCAGGGAATACTTTTGGCAGGAAAAGCTGAAATCGTTTACACGTGTGCCCACGGAGAGATGGCGAAACTGTGGATAAACTCCGGAATAAATCAGCGATGGGGTTTGGGGTCTGAAACGCAGAGTGGGTGGTACCCACCCCGCCGGGTCACTCCTGAGGGGCATTAAAAACTCCCGGCTGTGGGATGCCAGCGCCTCTCCCGAAATTTCCCTTCCCTGCCCCAAATCTGCACCGCGCACCCGCGGGGGGCTCGAAGGGCTCTGCAGCTCCTCCAGGAAGGGGGGAAGAACTGCTGGGATCACAGATCCCGGCCCTCCCGGCCGAGGTGGCGAGGGCAGGGCACGCAGGGGCAGCGGCGAGCGCACAGCTGTGCACATCTGGCCCGCAGGTGTCCCAGCTGCTCCCTGGCAGGGACACGGCAAAGCACCCCCAGCTCCCGGGGCAGCCGTACCCATCCCGCGGATTGTTCCCAGAAACCCCAGAATTCCATGGATTTTACGTCTCTGCTTTTTTAAGAGGGTGGCCCCAAATTCTTTTTTTTCTGTTTGTTTGTTTCACCTTTATTATTTTATTTAAAAGAAGGAGTTTAACCCAAAACGCTGTTTAAAAACAGGGGTTTTTTGTTGTTGTTTGTTTCACCATTATTCTTTTATTTAAAAGAAGGAGTTTAACCCGAAATGCTTTTAAAACAGGGGTTTTTTTGTTGTTATGAATTGCCCTGGCGTCAATCCACGCAGCTGAGTCAGTCGGGATGGATGGAGATCGTCCTTTCCCTGATTCACTCCCAGGAGTGGATGTTGCTACAGAGCCTTTGTGGCTGCACTGATGAAAAAAAAATGAGGTTGTGCCTCCTTGTGCTTATCCACGGATACAGCCAGACCTTCCCCAGAATATTGAATCTGTGCAAGGGCAGGTGAAGCAGGGAAATGAGTGGGAAAAAATCCACGGGGTAGGAAAATCCTGGAATATCCCACGGGGATGCTGAGCGGCGCCCGGGGGAACTGCGAGAGCAGAGGAGCTGCTGGCTGAGCAGCCCAGGCCGAGAGAGAAAGAAGAAAGCCCCAGATGTGAATGTTGATTTTTGGAGAAGGTGTTTTTCCTGGGATTTGGGGTTATTCTGGCAGGGACACCGAGGGAGCAGGGGAGACGTTTCCTCTGGCCAGGAATCTCTGCTCTCCTGCAGGAGGGCGTTCTCCTGGCCCGTTCCCATCCCGGTTGTGTTTATCCCTGCAGGGACAGATCCCAGGGGCTGTCCTGAAATGAATCCTGCTGTGCCTGGCCAGGGTGGGATCGGCTCTCAGCAGGGGCAGATGGGTCACCTGTGACAGCTCCACCCTCCTGATTTCCACCCCTTCCCACCGCTTTGACCCCATTCCGGGTGCGCATTTTTATGTTTTTATTATTTCTATTAAGCAGCTTTTATATTTGTTGCAATTTTCTGGAGAAGGAGGGCACTGTGGGGCAAACATTCCTGAGTGCCCGGGGTCGGGGAGGGAGGACATAACAGCTCTGAGCATCCCAGCAGCCAAACGCTGAATTGTTCAGCGTTCTCAGCACAGCCCCAGCAGGATGATTTTAGCCGGGCTGCAACCTGAAATGTCAAAGAATTGCCTTTTTCTAGGCGTTTGGGCCCCAAAGGGAAAAATTTTCCGTGGGAAGTTGTTGGTGCAGGCAGCAGCCACTGAATTTCTCTCCTTGGTGAGGGTGAGCATCCCTCTCTTCTTCTCCAGGGGTTCATCCCATCCAAGGCCAGGCTGGACGGGGCTTGGAGCACCCAGGGACAGTGGGAGGTGTCCCTGCCCATGGCAGGGGGTGGGATGGGATGGGATTTAACGTCTCTTCCATCCCAAACCATCCTGGCACTCTGTGGCTGCCAAGAACCCTTTCTGCAGCAGCGTGAGGAGGGGAAAAAAAAAAAAAAAATTAAAGCAAAATTACAGAGTAATTTCTGCCAATATGTGAGAGGAGCACTCACAAGTGGAACTTTCACTTGCTGACCCAGCCAGGGGGGACCAGGGCTCTGTCCTTGGCTGCTGCTCGTGGCATCATCTCTTTAGGATCCTGGGTTTTGCCCACGCAGCGAGGTGTTGGCAAACCGTGCGCCGTCCTCGGCAGGTCTGGAACAGCCCCGGAGGGACGAGAAAAGGCTCCAATCTCCGTTTCCTCCAGTCCCATCCCCACCAAGCTGGGCACAAACTGGGGGGGCTGCAGGACACGGGGAGGGCGTTTCACCTCCAACCAGGCACGGGCAGATCAATCCCGCAGACTCTGGGAATCCTGCGGGGAATCCCAGAGAGGGAAGGGTCTCGGGAAGGGGAAGGGTCCCGGGAAGGAGCCTCAGGCGGGGATGTGCTGCTCTGGAAGGGTTTCCCGGCTGTGAAATGCACAGAACTGAGGTTTTCCCTCATCTGGGAGCTTTCAAGAGCGGATGGTTGATAAGAGCAGCAAAGGGGGGTCTGGTTTCAGTCTCCCCTACCCGCAGCATCCGATGGGATCTCGGTCTCTCTCCTCCCCCTCGCACCGACACAATTATCTGAATTCCTTTCTCCCCTGAATTCCTTTCTCCCCTGAATCCCTTTCCCCTCCAAATCCCTTTCTTCTCCGAATCCCTTTCTTCTCCGAATCCCTTTCTTCTCCGAATCCCTTTCTCCTCCGAATCCCTTTCTCCTCCGAATCCCTTCCTCCTCTGAATCCCTTCCTCCTCCAAACCCCTTTCTCCTCCGAATCCCTTTCTCCCCTGAACTCCTTTCTCCTCCGAATCCCTTCCTCCTCCGAATCCCTTTCTCCCCTGAATTCCTTTCTCCCCTGAATCCCTTCCTCCTCTGAATCCCTTTCTCCTCTGAACTCCTTTCTCCCCGAATCCCTTCCTCCTCTGAATCCCTTTCTCCTCCAAATCCCTTCCTCCTCCAAATCCCTTCCTCCTCCAAATCCCTTCCTCTTCCGAATCCCTTCCTCCTCCGAATCCCTTCCTCCTCCGAATCCCTTCCTCCTCCAAATCCCTTTCTCCCCTGAACTCCTTTCTCCCCTGAATTCCTTTCTCCCCTGAATCCCTTTCTTTTCCAAATCCCTTTCTCCCCTGAACTCCTTTCTCCCCTGAACTCTTTTCTCCCCTGAATTCCTTTCTCCCCTGAATCCCTTTCTTTTCCAAATCCCTTCCTCCTCCGAATCCCTTCCTCCTCCAAATCCCTTTCTCCTCTGAATCCTCACAGCCCGGCCCTGCTGCCTTTCCCAGGGCTCCCTCTTTTCCTGCCTCGTGCAATGATCCATCCCAGGGACCAGCAGAAAACCACGAGGGTGGAAATTCACCCCCCCAACCCCATCTTTTTACCCTTCCGTGGTGAGAAACACCCCGAAAATCAAAATAATTCTGCTGTTTAAGGTGGATTTTTTTGCACCGTCCAGCTGGCGAGGAGGTTTTGCGTTTGAACAGGGACGGGCTTGAATTGGAATAGGTTTGTATTTAAATTAACAATCTGAAATTAGATGAATTTGAGTAATTTGAATTTAAACAAGGCCAGGCTGGACGGGGCCCTGAGGACCCTGGTGTGGTGGAAGGTGTCCCTGCCCATTGGAATGGGATGAGCTTTAAGGTCCCTCCCAGCCCAAACCAGCCCGTGTTTGTGGATTTTGTGAATGTGGCATTCATAGCCTCCACAAACAATGAGTTAATTACATGAATCTCTGATAATTGTGGATTCTATAAATGCCCCGTTTTCCTCAGCTGGGTGTGTTCGCTCTGTCCCATCTGTCTGAGGCTGAATCTCCCAGCAGAAGCCGCTCAAAATGGGAATTTTTTTTCCTACATCTTCCACCTTAAAAGAAGTTGGGAAATGTACCTTAAAAAAAAAAAAAAAACCCAAAAAAACCCCACAAAACAAAACAAACAAACAAAAAAAAAAAAAAAAAAAAAAAAAAAAAAAAAAAAAAACACAAAAAACCAAAAAACCCCAAACAAACAAAAAAAAAGAAAAAAAAGAAAAAAAAACCAAAAAAACCAAAAAAAAACCCCCACCAAACTCCAGCAGCTTTCCCACATTTCACATGCCATGGAAATCATTCCAATCCTTTGTAACCAAAATCCTACAGAAGCGAAGGCCTGGGGGACCTGTTGGGAAATTTCCTGCGGTGCTCCTGCTGCCACCTTCCATCATCTCTGCTCCTGTGATTTCCATGCGGGGCTGGGGAACGCTCCTGGAGCTGGGAAATGCTCCTGGAGTGGGGAAATGCTCCTGGTAGGACTGGGGAATGCTCCTGGAGCAGGGAAATGCTCCTGGAGGGGCTGGGAAATGCTCCTGGAGGGGCTGGGAAATGCTCCTGGAGGGGCTGGGGAATGCTCCTGGAGCAGGGAAATGCTCCTGGAGGGGCTGGGAAATGCTCCTGGAGCTGGGAAATGCTCCTGGAGCTGGGAAATGCTCCTGGAGGGGCTGGGAAATGCTCCTGGTGGGGTTGGGAAATGCTCCTGGTGGGGTTGGGAAATGCTCCTGGAGCGGGGAAATGCTCCTGGAGCTGGGAAATGCTCCTGGAGCTGGGAAATGCTCCTGGAGTGGGGAAATGCTCCTGGTGGGGCTGGGAAATGTTCCTGGAGGGGCTGGGAAATGCTCCTGGAGCAGGGAAAAACGGCTCAGCAAGGCCTGGGTCAGAGGAAGCAGCGCTGGCTCTGCACTGCAGCTGCATTCTGAGTCAGGGCAAGAGCCGTGCCTGGAAATCCCCGAGAAAAGCCTGGAAATCCCAGGAGAAGGCATTTCCCGTCCCCGGGAACGTGCCAGGCCGGCCTGGATGGGGCTCTGAGGAGCTGGGCGAGCGGAAGGAGCTGGGGTGGCACCAAGGGTCTGGCAGCAGCGGGGAGGGAGGAGAGGAGGGCAGAGCAGCCCACAGGGAGCGTTTGGGATCATTTTCCCTCTTCCTCAGGCCTTCCTTCCTCCTGCAAGGCTCAGGCTGGCATGAGGACCACAAGGCCGAGTCCGAGTTTAATTGGAGAGTTTAATTGGAGAGTTTAATTGGAGAGTTTCATTTCAGAGTTTAATTGGAGAGTTCAATTTCAGAGTTGAATTTGACTCTGATTTCCCAAAATCAGAGCACGGTTTGGGTCAGAAGGCTCCTCAAAGCCCATCCAGTTCCAACCCGCCCAGGGGATGTGGCAGGGCCATTCCAGAGCCCTGGAAATGCCACATCCACAGGTTAGGCCATCACCTCCCCACACCAGGGAAGGGAATCTCCTCTTATTATTATTAATTAGCACCAAACTTCTCGAAATTCCCAGTTCTGCAGCCGGAGCTGGAATCCAGGGAGAAGCAGCGGGAAGGAGGTGCCTCAGGGGGTCTCAGCCAGGGTTGGGGACATCAGCTCTGCCCTGGCAGCCGCTTTGTGCTGAGCTCGCCACTCCTGGGTGGGATTTTTAAAAATTCCCTGGGGCTGGAGCAGCTTTTGATCTGGTTTTCCCTCGTTTTGGTGTCGGAGAGGAGCAGGGCACGGCGAAACCTCGTGCGGCGGGCACTGACCGGCCTCCACCCCTTGTCTGGCTGGAAAAAATAGTTTTTAAAAACCCAGCAAATTGCTCCGTGGTCTCTTCCTCCTCCCTGTGTTTGATTTTCCTTTCCTGGAGCCCGCCCCGGCCAGGAAAAGGGCCAGCCTTGCATCTGCCAGCCGCGGGCATCCCCAAACCACCGGCAGAGCTTTCCGGAGCGCTCCCGGGCAGCCCGACAAGGCCCCGAATGTGGTTGTAATTAGCTAATTAATAACCCGGCGAGGGAAAGGGAAGGAAACCGCCTAAATGGAAGCTTTCCTCGGCGGGAGGAAGTCATTATATCTGCTGTTTGATATCCGAGCTGAAGGCCGGCAAAGGCCCCGAGCAGGACAGGGATCCCGTGGGCTCTGCTGGCTCGTGGAGTTTGTCCTACAAAATTTCCCCGTTCCTGGAAGCGTTCGGGGCCAGGCTGGAGCAGCCCGGGATGGTGGAAGGTGTAAGGGGGAGGAACGGGATGGGATTTAGGGTCCTTTCCAACCCGAACCGTTCCGGGTTTCAGGGATATTTTGACGGATTCTTTGCTGCTGCCTCTGGATTGACCGTTTCAAATTGCCAGCTCCTGAATTCAGGCTGTCCACCCCAAAATCAAAGGGATTTTAATTCCCCTTGCTCCTGGCACACCCAGTGCCTGGATCGACTCCGCGCTGCAGGAACCAGCGGCAGGATTCAACCCACAGTTAGGTGTTATTACAAATATTTATTGCAAATTTTTATTATTGCAAATTTTTATTATTGCAAATTTTTGTTATTACAAATCCACAGCCTGGATTTGTAGGGAAAAGTTTTCCCCACACAGCCTATCTCAGGGAGATGTCCCGCATCCAGTGTATTTATTTTATTTCTTTTTCTTCTCTCTTTTATTTTTTATTTTTTTTTCCTCCTCTCCAGACTGTCCAGCGTCTGCGACTGAAGTGGAATTGGGATCTATCCAAGTTTGTAGCTTCTGAAACCTGAAAAACCTCAAGGAAACCGGTCCAAAAGACCCCTCTTGACCTCCCTCGCTCTGAGCTCAGAGCGTTTCTGGACTGAGCAGCAGAAGAGCACCCAAGAGAAGGGGCTGAGCCTCTGCAGCCCCTCTCCCCGCAAGGACTGACCCGAGAGAGAAGGAGAAGCAACATTCCTGCTTGTTCGTCGTCATCGTCGGGATTTTGTGTCCGTCTGTCTGTGCGTTTGGCGTTTTAGCGCTGATTTTTTTTTTTTTTAATTTTTATTTTTTATTTTCTGGAAAAAAAAAAAAGACAAAAATCTCAATTCAGGAACACATTTACGAGGCATCTTCGGGTTTGAGTTTTACTTCCCCCTTTACTGTATATTTTTGTTTGTTTTTTTTTTAAATTTCCCAAACCTGATTTCTTGTACAGTCATGGCAAAACTGGACCAAGGCTCTCAGAAAAAATAGGAAAAGGAGGGAAAAAACCCCACCAGGCCCCCAGCTCCCTGCATGATTTGTGTCAAGCCCAGCCTGGATTTCAGACTGCCCTCCACACTCTGCCACCTTTCCCTTCTTGCTCCGTGATTTGCTAACGCTCATCCCCTCCCTTTTTTATTTTTTTTTAAATTTTTTAAAAATTTTTACTTTTTTTTTTTTTGTTGTTTTCATTTTCAGTTCCAGTGTATATGTTGCTTATTTGTTTTTTATTTATTGAGATATTTTTAACGAGCTGAGAGACTGCAACGTGGCTGTGTATACTGCTTCTCTTGCCAATCAAAATAAAACTGTCGTGCAGCTACCAGGGGGATGAAATTTGTGTTCTTCTCCACAAGGTTCTCAGGAATTTGGTTAAATTTTCCCAGCGTGGTGGGGTGCAGAGGGTGTGAGCAGGGCTGATGGCTGCAGGATGCTTTGGTTTGGAATGGGCTTTAAAATCTGACCCTTCCAGGAGAGCAGGATCTGGAAACACGGGGATAAATTATCCCAAATGATATTTTCTTCCCATCAGCTCTGGGAAGAAAAAAAAACAAAAAAACAAAAAAACCAACCCAAAAAGAAAAAAACCCCAAAAAACAAAAAAGCCAAACCCAAAAAAAAACCCCAAACCAAAAAAACTACCACAAAAACAAAAAAAAAAAACCAAAAAACAAAAAAACCAAACCAAAGCCCAAAAAAAACCCTCTAAAAAAACCCAAATAAACCACCGCAAAATGAAAAAAAACCAAAAAACCAAATAAAAATAACCAAAAAACCCCCACCACAAAACAAAAAAAAAAAACAAAAAAACCCAAACCAAACCAAAAAAAAGCCCCCCAAAAAACCCCCACCACCAAACAAAAAAAACCCCAAAAAACAAAAAAGCCAAACCCAAAAAAAAACCCCAAACCAAAAAAACTACCACAAAAACAAAAAAAAAAAACCAAAAAACAAAAAAACCAAACCAAAGCCCAAAAAAAACCCTCTAAAAAAACCCAAATAAACCACCGCAAAATGAAAAAAAACCAAAAAACCAAATAAAAATAACCCAAAAAACCCCACCACAAAACAAAAAAAAACCCGGAAAAAACACAAGAAAACCAAACCAAAAACCAAAAAAAACCCCAACTCATCCATTAGAAGTTTTTGCTGAAACCTGAATGACGTCTCAGCCGGGCCGGGGCTCCAGCAGGGCCAAAAGCCCCATTAGGGAAGGCGAATTTAACATCTGTCAGCTCACGGGATGATTCCCCCTCAACCCAGGAATTTGTTTTGCTGCAATTTCAGGAATTTGTAACAATTTCTCCACAAAATACAGTGTTTTTTGGAGCACGGGCGCCAAAATCCAAATCCAGCTTTGCTGAGGCCTTCTCGGGGAGCCATGAGGGGCAGGAGCA
>VYZT01004832.1:233053-308977 GCA_013400735.1 Pomatostomus ruficeps | reverse complement strand
TTGTTGTTTTGTTTTTTCTTTTCTTAACTCAGGTTTCAGAGAAGTGGCTGCAGTTTAAAGGAAGGCTTCGGCTGCTGCCTGAAACCAAGCAGCATAGCAGCACCGTGCCTGCTGCTAATGTTTAACCTTGCTGCAAACTCAGAGCAGGCTCTGACTTCACCATCCAGGCGAGATTCCCTCCCAGGACTCTCCATTCTCCCCCCAAGACCTGGCTAACTTTTTTTGCAGTCCAGCCAGTTTTTGGTAAATACAACCTTGATGGAGGGCTTCAGAACCCATCAGGAGCTCAGAGCTGTCCCCACAAGGAGCTTGTGGAGGAGAGGGTGTAAGGCTGAAGACAGTGGATGTGGGCTCTGGGGTGGGAGCACAGCCCAACACCAGTGCAGCACTGGGAGATGCACCTCTCCTGACCCTCAGGCCTTGCCCTGCTGAGCTCTTTTTCTGCAATCAGAAAAGCTCACCATGTTTGATAACAGAATAAAGCACAGGTACACACCTCAACTGAAAATAGTGAGTGAGGGGGGAGGAAATTCCATGTTCATACCAGTTTTGGTTTCATTTCACAGATTTACTCTAGGCCAAAGCAAGAAACAAAAAGCCCCAGGGGATAATTAGATTGTGAGGAAGGAAAACAAACACCCTGTTCAGAAACTGCTCTCAGGTAAATAGTTTTGTTTATTTGTGTTTCGAACTTTGCATATTTTGATTGTTGATATAGCAGGTGTCAGATGGACACATCCACTCAAAGGGAAAAGGAACCTCTGTTTTCTTGAACTGTTTCCTATCTCCACTAAAACAGACTAAAAATAACATGCTTTGGTAAGACAAAAGCAGGTGCCCATCCTCTCCTGAAAGTTTCCTGCACAGTATGATGAGGTGGCTTTATATCTTCCAAATCACCTCCCAGGAACCCACTGTTTGTGCAAGGATGGGACATGAATCCCTGAAATTCCAACTAGAAACCTTCCTCCACATAGGCAAAAAACATCAGAGAGATGGTAGCTTTCCACATGAAAGCCCATCAGTGTTTCCAAGTAACTGGATATTGCAGTGCTATTTTCAAAACACACTGATAAAATTGCAGGGTGAGATTTTGCAAAGCTGGTTACTATTATTGGATGCCCAGATACCACTGTGAAGGTACCTTTGAACAGTCTTTCCTTATTGCTCTCATGATGAGGAAACTCCAGTCTGGGCTCTCTGTGATCTCCCTGCACTTTCAGATTTGGCCCACTTGAGTCACCGACACACAAAGAGCACCGCACACCTTGCGCAGGAGGAAACAAGACCCGTAGTTTTGGTCTGTAGTCTCGTGCCTTTTGCAATCGGTTCACATGATGGGATTTGGGTTTCTCCCCCAGCCAACTTCCTGCCACAGCCTAGCACAAATGGACAAGAACATTTCCAACCACAGCCTCAATGTGTTTTAGCTACAGTTGCAGGTACATGGGTCTTTTTCAGACTTAACATAGAGGGATGGATCAAACTCTGCATTCACCACTCCTAGAGGTGTGTACCTCTGTACAGAGCAGTAGCTTTGCCACTGGGGCAGAAAATGTGAATTAAAAAGGAGGCAGGAGAAGAGATCTGCAACACTGAAGGAGGCCAGGTGCAGGGGCTGTCCACAGCCTGCCACAGGAAGCCACACACCCAAACAGAGGAAGTAGCAAGGAAAACAGTTTAGACTTTATCCTTTCCAGATAATGTAACCAGAACAAACTAGAAGACTGATTTCAGAAAATCAGAAGTATGAGAGGTAAATTCTTGGGATACATTAATAATTTCTGGATTATTTTTACTTCCCATTGATGTCATTAGCCACAACTCAGTGGATTAGCAAGTACTGGTTTTGGTGGTGTAGGAGCAGGAATTATTTGTTGCTGAAGAGCAACAGGCAGAACTGGCAGATGGAGACAGCAACAAGTGCTAGGATCAAAGAAATAACACTTTGTTACCCCAGTTTTAAACAAAAACAAAACTAGCTGAAAATTTGAGGGATAGTGGCTGTTCTTTAGCCAGGCAAGAAAGCACACCCATTTTATGTAACTATATATCTCTGAAAGCTGTAAAGGTGCCAGACTGTAAAACAGGATGATAAACCAAAGTCCACTGCATTACAAAGTACAGCTGGTCCAAATGACAGTGAAGTCAGGACAAGGCTAAAGAATCCCGAAGGAAAATAAAAATAAATTACGTAAGCAAATTACTCTGGATTTATAGGCATGAGTTGACTACCTCCTCAGCACAGAGTAATAAAATTATTCTGTATTTGCATGTTGGGTTTGCCATCACCACAATTTGAAATTTGATTACAGAAGTGCTTTAGGGACTCAGAACCCCAGAGCTCCTTTACTTGCAATTTGGGCTTGGTGTCAGCAAGCTATTATTTTCTGCTGTTAAAAGCCAAGGCACTTTTCACCCCCACAGCTCAACATAGTCAGACATCCCACCTTGACTCCCAGGCAGGGCCAGGTTTGCCTCTAGGCACCCGTAGCCATGTGCCTCTCCAGCACAGTTTGGGCAGCTGGGGCTCCCCTTACACAGGCTTACATCTGGTTTCTCAGCTGGGGTATTTTCTGCAATAAGTACAGGACTGCAGAAGTGAAAGGTCCTTTTAACACAGGTCTAAAAGCAAGTAGAGGTGTAGAGGAGGATGTGATATTATCTCCTGTTTGTTCTTAAAGAAGCTGTTGAGACTTTTGGATCCAAGAAGTGATGGTCCTTTCATGCAAGTTACAAAGCATCAGGTGCTCCTGTTTACAGAAGTAAAGAATGTAAACCAAATATAGATGCACCTAAGGCACGTGCAGCTTGCAATAACAGGGTTAGAAGCACCAGTATGCTGTGGGCTGTGCTGGGCCAGCCCTCACCCCTTGCCAGAGTGCAGCCCCTCAGCAGGCTGGGCTGCCCTGCACATGCAAAGCCCCAGCACCATGGGGACAGTGGCACTTGCAGCTGGTCCTTCCCTTTCATGATCTTTTCCAAGTTCAGCCTTGGTGGCCTTACTTTACACAGCTCCAAACAGCACCAGGCTCGTCACTGGTGCTGCAGGATGTTTCAGGGGAGTCTCTGGGAGCTGGCACAGGACAGAGGGGCATGGAAGTGTCCCTGAGCAGCTGGAAGCTCTCAACCCCCTGGTGCACAAGCACTTGCTCTGCACTAAAGGTCACACCGAGTACTCCATGGGAGAGACAGATGCCTGGGGAAATGACCACAGACAGCTCCAAGTGTCAAATCCTCCTAGTGTTGTTTCTGGCGACACTGCAGCCAGCAAAACCTGCCTGGCTGCGGCGCGGGGGACACCTGCAGGCTCAGCAGCTGCCAACACACACACGGACACACACCGTGCCGGCCGGTGCCAGGACCGCGTCCTTTTCCAGGGAGGCTGAGCCCCAGCAGTCTCATGATACGGCAAACAGTGTTTGAGAAGAGCCTGGGTGTGTCCGAGGCAGCTTCTCTGGAGCGGGACTGAACTGGGGCACTCGGGATTTAGTGCCTGCCGGGACACCACAGCAGGAGTCACAGCTGTGGGCTGGTGTGGCCCATGGTGGGAGCATGATGGAGGAGGAACCCGCTGAGGTGAACACAGAGAGACGTGGGGAGCAAGCGTGGGTTCGTCCCTCGCCGGGCTTTTGGGCACGCCAGGGGCAGGAGCGGGATGGCAGTGGGTCTGCTCCGCTGCCGGGCCCCCTCAGCAGCTGCTCTGCATCGCAGGGAAAGGAAGCTCAAACTTCTCCTTCAGACAGGGAAGGGCCTTGTGTGAAGAGGCTTTCGGACGGAACGTGGAGGGCACAGGGTGTGTTACGGCGCCGTGGGTAGCAGCACACGGCTGCCGGTCTCACAGACCGCGTCCCGGCACCCTGGGTAAACCATACACTGAGTTTTTTAAGTGAAGAAATACAGTGCCCTGCGGGGAAGCAGCAAGCGTTCCCAAAAACAGCTTTCTGTAACACAGCTGGCACGAAACATCAATAATTTTTCCAGAGAGTTTTTTTTACCAAAACGCTGCAAACTCAGCCACCACCCCAGGTCAGACAAGTACGGCTGGGATGATGTCCAGGGCTGACTTCAAATCAGCCCTCCCTGTGACACCTGAGAACAATTTCCATGGACATCCAGCAGAGCTGCCACCATTAACTAAATCCCCTTTTTTTCTGAGTAGATTATTTAATCACATAGTCCCAGAGTTATGTGTGACTCACATCACGTGTGAGTGAGCGCACGTATGTGGGTTCCTCTTCTTCTGCCCCGTTAAAGCCGTAGTTAAAAGACTTTTCCCACAGAGATATAGTGGAGTTTTACTTCCTAACAGTAAATACAGTCAATACCTGAGTGATAATGTGCATAAATAGTACATGAGTTGCACCTGATCATTATAAGACTTTTGTGTAGTTTCCATTAACGGTGTAGCAGTGAACTTCTAATGTTCATGTCCAACTGTGGGATGAGTGGGATTACAGCGGGTTGGATGAAAAGCTGGCTGAAGGGCAGGGCTCAGAGGGTTGTAGTGAATGGGGCTACATCTGGCTGGTCACCAGTGGTGCTCCTCAGGGCTCAGTTCTAGGGCCAGTTCTGTTCAATGTTTGGAGAAAAGGAGGCTGAGGGGCAATCTCATTGCTCTCTACAGCTTCCTGAGGAGGGGAACTGGAGAGGGAGGTGATGACTTCTTCTCCCTGGGATCCAGTGGTGGGATGTGTGGGGATGGTTCAAAGCTGCATCATCAGGGGAGGTTTAGACTGGATATTAGGAAACTCTTTACCAGGAGGATGGTAAAACACTGGAACAGGCTTCCTAGAGAGGTGGGTTTAAGAGGCATTTGGACAATGCCCTTAACAATCTGCTTTGACTTTTGGTTACCCTGAAGTGACCAGGCTGTTGGACTAGATCTTCTTTGTATGTCCCTTCCAGCTGAAATAGTTCTATTCTGTTCTGTTCTATATCACAAGGAAGTCTACAGAAAGTGTGTTGAAGACACTAAACACTGCATTTTTGTATAATTTATTCTAAGTGTTTTATTCTTGAGACAACTGTATGACTAGAGAATTAAATAAGAGATTGTTACAACCACCAATGAGAAGTGTGTACTACACTCTCTGTTTTGAAAATTGCTGCCCATTGCAGCCAAGTGCCATGTTTTGTGTCCTTTGTCCAGCCAAAAAAGACATGCTCCACCCGGAATCCCAGTGTATCCCCAGCTGAGCCCAAGCAGGGTGAGGACCTGGTCCCCACAGCAAGGACTGGCAGCCCCAGCTGGTAACTGCTGGCTGCCTCCCTGGAGGTGTTACAGGGGGTTTTGGCATGGTAGGAGAGCCTATATCCCGCAGAGTCCTGTGGTGGGGCTGACTCATGGCCAGGCCACGTCTCCAGTGCAATTGTGTTGCTCACAGTGAGCCCGTCTCTTCTCTTTTCCTGGAGGACGGTGGCTGGGTGCCATTTGGGCTTTTCCCCATGCCTTTTGTTTTGTGTAAAAGGCAGGAGGACCTGTGGAGCTCTGGGCTGCCTGTGTCACCTGATGTGTGGGTGTTGTGGGGGCTCAGCATCATCTTGGGACCACCCTTCTTGGGCCATCCCCTCACGAGAGGGCTCGGTGCAGCCCGACCCCATGAGCTCACACCAGCACTGACAGCAACACCAGCTTCCTGCAACTGAGCCCTGAAAATGCCGGTCAGGCACCCGACACCTGCCAGTTTCTTTTTAGTCAGAGGTTCTGCGACACTCGGTTTTATCTGTCCTTCCCTGCTCTGTGACAACCCATCATCCCACTGACTCATCTGAGGGTAAATAGTGCCCAGGTACCTTGGCACTTGGCAGGAAACCCTTGTCTCTGCTGTGCCTGATCACAGGCAACCTTCAAGAATAGCCCAGGAGAAACATTTGCTGCACTTTTCCAGCAAAGTGTTTAATAACATTTATCAATCCAAAACCACCACTGCACTGGATTATCATATGATATATTGGTTATGTCTACTTATGTTTTCAGTAAGATAACAATGGCTCAGGCTTGTTAATCTGTAAAGAGAATTAGGGCGCTGTAATGGCACAGGCATGCTTGGAGAGGCCCTGATAACTACATTGTTATAAACACAATTTTGCTTGTCCTTCCTTTTTTAAAGACAATTGAAATAGATCAGATGAATAAATCAGTGCCTAAATCTCCAGACGCAAGGAGCCCTTTTGATTGCCTTGCTACAAGTAAGTTGTTGTCTATTCAATTTTTTTAAGATCTCAAATTAATTTCCTTTTCCTGAAGTTTAAATGCTTAAACATCAAAATGTTTAAAGAATATATCACCTAGAGCAGTCAAAAGACTCATTGTGAAATACAATAACAAGACTTTGGCATTACTGCAGCACCTTGAATGAAATCAGAGCTGGGAGGGCTGCGTTGCTGGGTCCCTGCCCACCTCCTGCTTTGTGCATCCTGGAGGAACAGGTTTTCCTCTTACACAGCTGGAAGTCACCCACAAAAATATCCCTTAAGCTTTAACCTGGGGAGGAGAGTGTGGCCCCCTCCAACTGTACTGCTGAGCTGGGAGTAGGAAAGGGGAGAAAGGAGAATGGGATAGGTAAGAAACCAATCCTTACTGGGGGGGGAGAAAATCAGCAATGGAGAGCGTGCATAAAAAACCCACTGCAGGTTTTCACTGTGCCTTTTTCAAACCACAGTGCACATGTTTGCTCACTCTTGTTTTGATGTTTCTTTTTTTTTTTTTTTTGTCCCCATCCTGCACTCACTGTGCAGGGAAGGTCAGGTTTGAGGAGCTCACCTGGCCAAGGGTACCACAATGTTCCCGCAGTCAAGACAGCTGTCTCCTGTAGCTGCCTTCACGTGAGCAGGAAACTGAATGTTAGAAAAACAAACACAACACCAACCTCTTCATAAATAAACACTCATTACCTTGAATAGGTCCCTGTTATGCAAGGCACATTCTAACACCCCTTCAGGGTGCAGGGCACCAGAAGTGCTCCAAAGCTGCTGCTTCCAGAATTTTAGGGACAGCCACCTAGATCTGCAGCCTCCCCCACAAGGCGCCCGTGCCAGCACTAGGTGATGTGGGACATCACCCACGGCCCCACACACCATATGTGTAGGAATGAGGGCTCCAGGAGCATCAGGAGCACTCCAGACATGCAGAGCTGTGGTCCCCTGTACCGGGTCAGATGAGGCCACGGGGCCAGCACAGACATCATCACTAAAAATGAACCTGGCTCAAAACCGTGATGTTTAAAATAAATTACGTATTAAAAAAGAGTGAGCCTATTGTTTTCCAGCTCTCAAAATAGTAATTAACCAGGTTTTAAGGAAACACTGTCCCAAAATCTCAAAGTGACATAAGCTGCTAGTGGTAACCATATATGAGGAGCTTGAGCATTCTGTATATGAGAAACCTTGAAAGCAGGGATAGTAAGTGCCAGAATTCCTCAAGAAAATTACTGAGGTGAGACAAAAAATGTAAGGAAGACCTCAGCAGGACCCCCAGGCCAGGGAGGTGCTCTGGGCAAAGCCAGAAAAGTCCACCAGAGAGAGGGATCACGACCACAGCAAGACAAGCCAGGAGAAAACAAGTTGTTGCAGAGAATTAAGTCAACAATCCAGGATGAAAACATGACAGTATCTTCTGCCTAGGGACCCCAGCACTGAGAGCCTGCATGGACCAGAAAGAATCCCACTTTTCCAGTCACGAAGGATGTTGCAGAACTCTCCTGTTCTCCAGGAGCATCCCTCTGGAGCTGGCAGGTGAACCAGATGGGTCACACGATGCTCCTCAGCCTTCCTGCAGGCAGAGCAGGCTTCCAGCTGCAGGCAGAGTGGAGAACTCTTGTGCAAAAAACCCTGCTCCTCTTATGCATTTCTCTTCACAAAAAAAATACAAACATACAGGAAGTCTCACAGGACTACTAATTAAAATTACAGCCTCACACCTCCTTTGTGGTTATGATTTTATGTATTGCAGTTTACCTACATGAGTTTATTCATGGTAGTAGCCTTCCAGGATAAAAATCAGGCTTTGAGCACAGCACATCACATTCTTAGTTCAGAGACTTGTGGCCTGACGTATGTAGAGTTCTGCACATCTATGTTGCACTTTACCTCACCCACTGGGAGCCTAAACTCATTTGGGTTTTTTGCTCCCATAGTCCTGTTACTTTTGGGTGTGAGTCACCCTGGGCTGGCTAGCCCAGGGCAGAGAGTGTTTTTATACCACTGCTCCTCTAACATTCCTCAAAGAAGAGACTCTCCTTAGCAGGCTAACCTCATCTGCAAACAGGACAACGCTGTGAAAACAATAAAAAGCACCTGGTGAATATCTGGCTTTTTTAAGAGTTCAAGAAGGGTTGTGGTAGTAAAAGAGGATGCACTCACATTTACGTTACCTCTTTTTCTCACAAGCTAAGCCTCCTTCCCCTTTACTGGTTTCTTCTTGGTCAAAACAAGGTTGCTGATTTTAGCATCTGTGTATTTTGCTCTCTTGTACAAGGAGAGATCTTACTGGTCTTACTCCATCAAGCCAAAAGTACAGCCAAAGGTTGTTTGACCCCAGGGACGTGTCCTTGTACAGTTGGATGCTGTGCAAAAGCTGCTAAATGGCAGAGGACTCCAATATTATGTATGAATTGGCTCCCTCTCCCTCTTGGCAGGGATAGAGAGGCGAGTAGTGCACATTTCTTTCTTCCTTCAGCCAGAGACAGCTCATCCCTTTCATTGTCAGATGAACCCGGAGGCGAGTACAGGAGAGATAAACACAACAGATCGTGCCTCACTGACCTCCCACTGAACCACGGACAGGAGAGTGAGTCCTCTGCTCCAGGGAGAGCTGAGTTTTCTCCAGCACCTTCACTGAGTTAGTGTGAGGCTGTGCTGAGCCCCGCGCCTGCCCCGGCGGGGCTGCTGCCTTTGCTCCCTGCGCGGCACGGCCGGGGCCCAGCCTGACTCACTGCCAGCTCCTGATGCCATTCCTCATCTCTGGCAGGATATGAAAAATGTGTCAAGCCTGGCACACGACGGTAAACATAATCCTTTGGGCTGGCTTCGGTGCTTTCACCAGCCCGTTTTAGTTTGGGCAGTTTGTAAACGATGCTTTTAAGACAGAAGATCAAAACCCTCCTGGCGCGGCTCCTCAGTAAATGCAAAGATGACTTCAGCGCGCTGCGTTGAATTATAAAACTTTTTTTTTTTCTTTTGTCCCACGCCGAAGTATCAGCGCAGTGCTTTGAACTGAGGTTACCTTTATGATTCACGGCATGAATGAGCACTTAGTGTGCGCATACAAGAGCCCTGTACGAATCAGGAAATGGCTCTTTCAGGTCTCCTGACAAAAGGAAGTGAGTCTGAAGCTTGCTAAATTTACAAAGAGGACGTTGGTGAACTTAATCTGGGGCAGGGGGTGGGGGGAAGGGAAGGATCCCTTTTCTTTTCACTGAGGATTGATACACAAACTCCCCATGTTTCTGTACACCGCTTTTAACAACAACAAAAAGAAATTAAAGGGGCTAAAACTGGTGGTGAGGGCCGTCTCCAGCTGCCTGCCTATGATCCCTGGCTGGTACGTGCATACAGCCACGAAGACACTTCTGGCTTCGTGTTTCAGCATTCCCCCCTTGGCTGGGGCGGTGAGAGCTTTCCTGCGTCCCTGGGGTAAAGATGTGAGTTGGCAGGGAGGAAGCATCGCGGCACACCCCTGCTCGGGGTATCCCTCCCTCCTCCCCTGCCCGCGGAGCGGGGCACAGCAGGCTCCAGCGCCTCAGCACTGCCAGCCGAGCGCTGGATGTGGCTCGCTTTCAGTTCAAAGAAACCGATTAGACTTCTCCAAAGGCACGGGTGCTGCGCCCTGGAGTTCAGCGAAGGTACTCCAGGAAAAGACATGAAAGATTCAGATGCAGTGGGACACAGAACCAAGATATTGGTACGGGACGTGGTAGGTCCTGTGGCTTCACACTGTAACGGCCAAAGCAGAAAGAAATTAAGTTCTCCTTCTGAGGTTATTCTTTTATCCAGGCATGCAGGGGCCGAACTCATTATTCACTCCCTTAAAGTGCCCATTGCACAACCCCTGGAACAAGACGTGCTCTCCAGCAGCCCTCCAGCACTTGTCTACACAGCGGGTAAAGGACTGCACCAACAGCCTTCCTGCCACAGCATCTGTCCCCTCAGCCAAAAAAAAGCATGGAGCAAATGACCCATCTTGTTACGTCAGATGCTGTCTTACCAACTTCAGGTTAGCTCTGCAGAGCAATACTCACTCAGACTGAAGTGCATCCTTCAGCTTTAGTCTCTAGCAAATCAAATTCTCGAGTCTTGTGAAGGTTTATATTCACACTATAAAGAAAAAGAGAAGTTCCCTGGCCAAGCCATCCCATTGCCCCCACTGGTCCTTTCACAGTGGGCACGAAGACTCTGGGATCACAAGCACAGCTCAGGCCGTGCCATGGCTATTCCTGGGCACACATAAACAAGTCAGGGGATCTTCCTCTCTCCAGAAGATGCAGCAAAGCTTACCCATAACAGGATCATGCCTCCGTAACTGGGGCTGGCGATGGAGCACTGCACCCAGTTTACCTGCACAGCTGGACACAGCACACGTGTCTGACTGGCTCTGAGTGTTAGTTGGTAGATTCAGACCTTTAATGCACACACACACACACACACACACAAAAAAGGTAAGGAGGTGTCAAGAGAGCTTAGTCTAGTGCAGGCATTGTAGGTCCATTTCCAGTGCAGAAAGGTATTTTTAGAGGGAGCAGACTGGTAACCAGCTGTGAGACATCCTCAGCCCATCTTGGATTTTGCCAGCTTTCAACATCAGTGCAATGGCTACCAGTAACACTAACTTGGAAACGTGGCTGTGAGAGCAGCACTGGAGGAATCCATGAACTTCAAGTCCAGCTCAGACTTTCGTCTTGAAACAGAGATGGCCAGTGATGAATTTCACTGACATGAAATAGGAGAAAACACTCCAAATGCATCAATATACTAACATTTTTTCCAGGGAGACCTTAAGAAAGCTGCCAGCTCCAGTCAATTTAAGAACCATATATAATGGTTCAAAAAATACCAGAATCAGGTAACAGTACAGACTTAAGAGGACAGGCGGTTGTTGCACAATTAGAAACATATTTTTTTTCTGCTAAAACAACTTCTGCTTTGTAGTTTAGATACTATTATCAAATATTTTCCTTGTAAACAAGAAGCTTTTGTACCTGTCAAAACCCCTCGGGAAAGGGGTTAACCTAGGCAGCTGCCAGGCCACCCAGGTGCAACGGCCAACGCTGCCTTGAGAGGCTGCATCCAGGAAGGTCCAGCGGGAAGTCATGCAGGCCTTCCCAGCATGCCTGAACAGCCAAAATGCTCTTTGTCAATAGCAGTTTATTATGATGAAACTGGCTTTAGAAGTAGCTCAGAATTTATAGGAAGGTACAGAAATAATCGTAACAAAACAAAACAGAAAAAGGGAAAAATAAACACATGCAGCAGTTTATATTTGTCCGGAAGCAAATGTGCTCACACTGAGGATTTTCTGCCAAAAAACAGAGCAGTAACAACTCCCAGGGCATAGTTTTCTCAAGGGGTAAAATGCAATTCCTTCCACATCAATCTTGCTCTTTACTGCTCTCTCTGAAGGTGACAGATGCAATAACAAATGCTCCAAAACATTTGAGTTATGACGGCTGCGAAGTCTGTGTCCGGAGCCTCCTGCAGTCCGAGGTTTAGACAGCACCGAGTCTAAACCAGAGTTTTGCAATGAACACCTGTGGCAAAACCTGTGTGTTTACTGAAGGCTGCAAGATTGTGCACATTTACCCAGGCTAGCTGGATTATTCCAGGCTGGTGATGCTCCTTCTAGCAAACAGACAGGCTTTGCTGTCACTTTCGGCACGTGACATGCTGCCTACAAGAATCCTCATCCCAACACAGGGCTAATCTGATGACGTCCAGTTCTACAACTTTCACATGCTGCAGATTAAAGACGGTGTTTTTAAGAAAGAGCACTGCAACCTGGTCCCAACTTCTGCGGGCAGCCACTGCAGCAGAGGATGCTGAGATGAGAACACTATTTCAGCTGCAGAGTCCAGTTACCAAGCCAAAAAGCCTTCAAGTGGAAGGATGACCAAACATGAAGCTTGGGTGGGGAATATACCATTTTTTGCCTATGTTGTAATACCCACAGGCAAAGCCTGGCAAAAGGTAATACATGCATGCACAATTTAGTTCCATGTGTGCACACACACATATATATCAACACACCAACAGCGGTCAGCTGCTCTCCTGCTCCTCACTGGAAGGTCTGTGCCAAGAGAGTTGAATGTTTACAAACTCTTGGGCTCTTACCAGTATGAAACTTATTTTTTAATTTCCTGTAGTTATAAAAACCAGAAGACCTAAGGAAGGGATTCCAGCTAAGGCTGTCTTGCTCACATTTTGGAACCATCTCCTTGTCATGTGTGTATGCAGGTGTTTGAAGACAGTAATTTCCTGCTAGATAAAAGCATTCTGGTTTGATGTCAATCACTTGGGACATTTTTAAGCAGCAGTGCAAATATGAAGATGTGATCAAGTGAAAAGTATTTAAGTGGTATTTATTTAACCCAGGATTTTTTAAACATGCACATGTATGTATATAAACAAATAACTGAACTACCAAGTAATCACGTTCTTAGATGCCAATGTGGCATAAGCCAAATATTGAAATAATACGAAACTGAAAAAAATAAAAGCATTTAAAGCTGTATTTCTAATTCTGTGGTAATTATTCTTTATATGGAATGAGAATGTGTAAGTGAAGAACTATCTTCATGGGCAGAAATAAATCTCTGCCCGTACCACAGGAGTGGTGTAACAGAGCAGTTACAGCTCTATTTCCCAAGTTTCCTTTCCACTACTGACAAAAACACTACTTTGATCCTCCCAAGCCTGCCTGAACTATGTTGGCAAGTTTAAAGTAAAAACAAAACCACACACACACATACACCTCCCAAACCTCTTGCAAGAACTCTGCTCCCTATATCAACATACATCTTTACCAGCCTGAAACAATCATAAAAACATGCACCGAACATGTTGGGAGATTCTGTATTTCTGCCTGAGGCAACCACATGCCTTACTGCCTGTACTAAGAAAGAGTTGGCCTGTTTTATAATGCCCACACAGACTGCCACTCACAGTGCCAAGGTCTGTTTGTTTTTCTCTACAAGTCTGTGGAATATGCTCAGCTGGAATACCTAACCATGCAGTAACAGGAATACCTAACCATGCAGTAACAAAGATGTTTAAAAGCATTTTGAATCTGATTTACTTTGTATTTTCTTTCTTGCTCTTTTTAGAAAGTTAACATCTCATACAAACACATATTTCATTTCCTCCTTCCCCCATTCCTCATATTCACTGATTAATTAAGGAGCATTTAAGGCTCACCAACACAGCTTTAAATGCTCTGAGCTACTTGGATCACCGAAACTTGTAATGTGTCAAGGCCCAAAAGAGAGACTCATGGAAATGACAACAAATGATGAAAGGGTTTTATTGTGCAAAGATTTCAAAATGCTGGAAATCCTTTTGTATTTCCCTCCACATCACTTTTTCCTCCCCTCCCCTAGCTGGGAGTAAGGAAACAGCCAAGCTATTCTATAGCTGGTTCCCACCACGGTAACGTTCTGGTTCCCATTGTGCTGCGCGTTCAAGCAAAAACAAGAACAAGCATTAACAGCTCCATTCCCATCCATCCACCAGACAGGAACTCACAGATGCTTCATTACACACCTCCCGCTGGCACTGATGAGGCAGAGGGCTTGTATAGAAAGGAGGGGGGGACTCAGACACAACACAAGAGTCATTGTAATTGCTCCCATTCCCAATTCTATGAGCTCATGTTAGCCAAAACATCCTACTATCAGCTCTCCTCACTGGTAAAAAATACAGGCCCTGTCAACACCACCTCGAGAACCTTTCAGATTGTGCAAATATCACATCTGTGAGTTTAAAGAAGACAGGAGGAGGGGAAAAAATGGACCATTTTCTGTAACTGGAATTTTATTTTATATATAAATAATAAAGAGACTGAGGGATTTTGAGACTTGCTACTTGCAATGTTGATCCTGCAATGGGACAAGCATGGGCAGACTTGAGTCCCACTGCAGAACAGAGGACGAAGTCTCCAGACTGACCCAAAACACGTAGTGTCCTTTCACAGAAGCCGTATCAGAAGCCCAAGCAGCAGATCATCAGACTGTCCTGAGGCAGAAGGCAGATTAGTCACATTCAAAATGGATTCAGATGGTTTTCATCTTTTTCTTGGGAAATTGTTGCTCATATCTATATTTTTATTCACCTACAGCCAAAGAAAGTGGACAGAGGTTAAGGGGGACAGGGAAGGAGGGAGAAGGCAGAATTAAATTTATCACAGGCCTTTTCTCTCCATTTTTAAAATGCAATTAAAACCTTTTTCTTTGATGTAGCAAGTTGATCAAAATCTGTTTGAGGAACATTCTCAATACCAATTTGCTTATAGTAGAGATATTTAACTCTTCATATAACTGACAT
This sequence comes from Pomatostomus ruficeps, assembly GCA_013400735.1. NCBI lineage: Eukaryota > Metazoa > Chordata > Aves > Passeriformes > Timaliidae > Pomatostomus > Pomatostomus ruficeps. Next base: position 294,442 of record VYZT01004832.1, on the reverse strand, counting down.
TAGAGCCCTAATGATCATGTCTGTTCTAGAAAACTCAATTCCCACAGCTGAACTAAATGGAAATACAAAAGAGAAAGAACACTTCACAGCAACCAATGCCAACTGAAATCTTGTCTAATAAACCCACTTTCTCAAAAAGAATTATTTTAAATTCCCATCAAATGCATGTTTTCCTAATCATACTTACTCTGGTGTAAGACTAGAGCAATTTAACTCAAAGAAATGGAATTACAAAAATATAGATCTGGAACAGAGTGAAAATGAGATATGTTATCTTCATGGAAAAACACAAAACCCTGTCACTTCCATGGAACTCCCAATCACAACAGCTGGATAAAATTAAAGCTTGCTTCTTTCACAGTGGGATGTGGTTTGAGCTCAAGTTTGCATATAATTTTTGATGACAAACAAACTATAATAAAGGAGGTGCAATGCTGCTGGGTTTTGGAATAGAGAAATATGTCATTGTCTCCAACCCAATATGATTTTGTCCTTGGCTGACCATTCACAATTCAGAGACCCATGCTGTGGCAAATCATTGAGGAAATGAGATTGTCTTTATTTTAGTAACCACGTTCAACCAGGAATATGACCAACAGCTGAAAATGCAGTGAGACTTTCAGGACTGATCTCATCCAGAATAAAAAGATGTGTCTTTCCAAAGATCACAGCAGTATTCTCCAGCCTTTGGGATCACCCAAATCCAACAAAACATCTGGACTTGGGTATGGAGTTAAATGCCTGGATTTGATTTCAAGCACAAGTAAGAAATTGCCACCCCCACAGAACAGCTGAACTTGATACTGAATTGAACTTTCACCATCTGGCTGCTCTAGGTCAAAAATCCAGCAGTTCCCTTCATGTGTCTCCTCCAGAAACAGTATGAGGTGAAGCACGTAGGTTTCAAAACCAGGAGCACTCAGGTACCTCAAACTGCTGGGCTATTTATATTCACTCCCTTAAAACCTTCCCCAAACAAAGAAAAGATGCCTGAAACAAAAGGCTAACATTTCAAAAACTGAATAAAGGCCCAAGAGAAATTATATCAGTAGCAAGAAATTCTAAAATAAAATATTTATGGATTTCTGTTTGTAATGAACTATGATATTTGTGCAGTGTCACAAACAAAAGTTCAGTTTTCTTGGTTTTTTTATCAATTAGTAGCTCTATCCTAGTTGACAATAAGCACAACAGTATTTCCATGAATTTTAGGGAGGCTTTTCTTCTTCTTGGTTCTCTTGGGATTCTGAACACACACACACAAAAAAAAATTAAAAATCCTCCTAATATTTTTTAGCTTTTATTTTACATGACTATTTCACAAACTACTTAGGAAACGTATATTCTTAAAGACTTTATATTCACAGCTCTACAGGAGAAACTGAGGTACTTGGTACATCAGCCAGTCAACAACCTCACATTGCTGTTGTGAGGATTAGCTATAGCAATTAAAAACACATTATAAAAACTAGGTTTGCTTTTAAAGCTGCCCATGTAACAGTGGAAGGCTGCTGCTCAGCAGATGGGTGCATTCCACCACATCTGCAAACATATGCGACTGGTGGTGATGCATGGAAAAAAAACTGGCGCAGTTTGCCAGATGTGGACTCTATTTACAGAGCTGGCAGTAAGGAGAACAAAAATAAAATTTTTCTGGTAAATGGACTGCTGCATACAAAAATGATGAGGAGTCCCTACAATGCCAGGATCACTTTCTGATGAAAAAGAAGTCTTTAACATGATGCAAAAATAATATAGGGCAAAGAGAAGCAAGGAGAAAACATGTTTAGAAGAGACATTCTTTATCAACTGATAACAGAGCAGGCATCTGACAATTTGCACGAAATTACGTCCAATTACATTATAATTATTTGCAATAAACCTCAAATACAGAGCAATTTTTATCCTATGAAACCAAAAGATCATAAAAAAGTAAAGGGGATCTTTTTGTTTTGCTTTTCTAGAAACTGTAACCATAGGATACAGCCCTGAGGCCAAATCAGAAACAGAACTGGTATCTCAACTCGAGTTTCGGCCTTGGAGAGCCTGGAAATGCTGCCTCCATTTCCTCCATCTTTTGCTCCCAGCAGAACTCATCTGGGAGCTGCATTAACATGAAAGGTCAGGCACATCGTGGACTGTACAGCCTGTAAGGCAATGCTGTACCCTGGCACTGACAAATCTTCAGAGAAAACTTATCAGCAGGGAAGAAGTTTCTTTCCCCACCCTAATACTTGTTCAAGTATGACAAAGAAGGCAAAGGGGTTTTGGTACAGGAGGCAGAAATGGGAAAAAGAAAAAGAAAATAAAAGGCCAAAACCAACCAACACTTCAAGCACAAGGCTTTGCTCAATCAATTCAGAACCCTTCAAGCAGACATATACTTACTTGTTATGCTCTAAGGATGAAGAATTTAGATTCCTTTACTTAAACAGTGTTAAGGAGCGCACATATTCTTGACAAATTTTAGGACAAATAAAATTATCTGTCCCCACTGTCCTCATCATTATGAAGAAAACTACAAGTCAAATTTGCAAATGTTCAGTTTTTCCAAGTTACTCTGCTGCTTAGCCACAAACTATTACCAGTCTTTATCCTTTACCTGTTTGATGCCAGGTGGCGTAGCATTCTACTTCTGGGCTTGCTCTTTATTTGAAGCAGCATGGACTTCCAGGGGCTTGTCACCCACTGCATCACCCTTGAGGAAGAAAAAATGTGCACAGAATTTCAATTGAGGCAATCCATGATTAATGTTTTTGCCAGAACAGAAACCCTCTTCAAAAGCTGAAACAAAAATGTCTCGCAAAATCAAGTGGTTCGTGAGACTAATTCAGTACAATACACTCAAATACGATCTTCTAACAAACACTTTCTAGACTTTAGTCTTCCTGTAGTTAGCCAAGCAATTAAAGGATTTGAAAGAACAAGTATCTTCAACAGAAGGGCTTTAATTGACTCATTTTGCCTGTATTAATAACAGAGGATGAATACCCAGAGAGTAGTTGCTATTTTGCATTCTCTGAATTCTGTGTGGATTTATACAATAGGTCTCTTTTAGCACATATCCTTTTGGAGAGTGTTCTCACACTTTCCCCAACATAACTGACAAGAATCAAAGAATGAAGAGAAGCTTATCACAGTGTCTGATCTATCTATTTGCCAAGATGCCATAACAAATAGGCATTTGATTATAGCTTTAAATAGATATCAATAAAAAAATACTTAAAAGGGCCACACACATGGCTTGGGGCCTGAAGCACATGACACAGAAGGACAGGCTGAGATGAGGGTCTGTTCGGACTTGTGAAGACCAGACAAAGAGGGAATCTAATTCCTATCCACAGTTCCTTAATGGGCATTTACATATTTGGAAGAGCCAGGTTCTTCTCAGAGGTTCATGTCCAAAGGACAGGGAGCAAAGGACAGAGGAGCATGGCAAATTTCTCTTAGATCAAAGGGCAAAAAATTACAAATGTATCACACCACCAATCAGTGGAGCAGGTTTTCCAGAGAACTTTCTAAATCTCCACCCCTGGAAATATTCAGCACATGACTGCATAAGGCCTGAACCACCAAATCTACTTTTGAAACTGCCTCTGCTTTGAATAGGGGCTTGGGTGAAATGATCAGAAGTGGCACCCACCCTCAATTGTTCTTAAATTCTACACATGGAAATTAAACAGCATTTCCTCTTTATTCTAGAAGGCTATTTTTACCAATATGACTTAAGTAAAGAGATGACTGCTGACAGCCAACATGGCTTCACTAACGGCAAAGTGTGCCTGACAAATTTGGTGGCCTTCTACAACAGGGTTACAGCAGTGGAGGATGAGGGAAGAGTGACTGATGTCATCTATGACTTGTGCAAAGCACTTGACAGTGTCCTGCAGGACATCCTTGTCTCTAAACTGGAGACACATTGATTTGATGGATGGACCACTCGGGGGAAAAGGAATTGGCTGGATGGTTGCACTCAGAGTTGCAGTGAACAGTTTGATGTCTGACTGGAGACCAGACACGAGTGGTGTTCCTCAGGGGTCAGTGCTGGGACCAAGGCTAACATCTTTGTCAGCAACAGGGACAGTGGGACCAAGGGCACCCTCAGCAGGGCTGCCAAACACACCAAGCTGTGAGGTGGTTGACACGGAGGGAGGAATGGCATCCAGAGGGACCGTGACAGGCTTTAAAGATGCCCCCATGCGAACCTCATGAAGTTCAGCAAGGCCAAGTGCAAGGTCCTGCACCTGGGTCAGGACAGCTCCAAGCACAAACACAGCCTGGGCAGAGAATGGATTATGAACAGCCCTGGGGAGAAGGACTTGGGGTTGCTGGTTGATGAGAAGCTCAACATGACCCAGCAATGTATCCTTGCAGCCCAGAAACTCACTGCGTTCTGGGCTGCACCACAAACAGTGCAGGCGGCAGGTCTGCTTTGCTCTTGGAAGACCCACCAGGAGTGCTGCATCCAGCTCTGGGGCCTGTGACATAGGAGGGATGTGGACTTGTTGGAGCAAGTCCAGAGGAGGCCAGGAAGATGGTCAGAGGGCTGAAGCACCTCTTCTACAAAAACAGGCTGAGGAAAAGACAAGGCTTTGGAAAAACTTCTTGCAGCTTTCCAGTACCTCAAGGGGACTACAAGAGAGCCAGAGAGGGACCTTTCACAAGGGCCTGTGGTGATAGGACAAGGGGGAATGCCTGAAGGAGGGCAGGTTTAGATATTGGGAAGAAATTCTTCACTGCCAGGGTGGCGAAGCACTGGCACAGGTTGCCCAAAAAAGTTGTTGATGCCCCATCCCTGGAAGTGTTCAAGGCCAGGTTGGATGGAGCTCTGGGCAACCAGGTCTAGTGGAAGCTGTCCTGCAGGGTGTTGGAACTAGATGATCTTTAAAATCCCTTCCATCCCAAACCATTCTATGATTCTATAATGCCAAATGGGATGGAAAATGTAACAAAAGAAACCAGAAGAGATTGAAAAACATTTCAAAGAATGGGTCAAATTTATACATTAACAATTAAATATAGTAAGGCACCAAATCTACGTGATCCTGCATATGCTGTGCTGGAGATACAGACTCAACATATCAAGATTCAATTACAAAGATGTTTATTAAATGTCTTATTCAAAAAATGCCTAACAAGACCTCTAAAAGGTAATTCTTTCTTTTGAAAACCTATTTTGTTTTGATTACTACCCTGGGTATTTCATAGTAGAGGAAATCACATTCACAAACCACACCCATTTCAAAATAATGATCTACTCTGTAATTTGTCTGTACAGGAGCTTTTAAGTTACGATATTTTACTAAAATTTACAATGAATAATCTGACTAATGATGCCTCATCTCAGAGTTTACTCAGTCCTGAACAAATGAACTAAAAATAAGCTCCTCACAGAGAAGTCTGTGTTTTTCCAGTTTCTTGTTTTAACTTGTAAAAAGCAATTATTGTCTAGGCAAGCTTTTCGGGTTTTTTTTTTTTTTTTTTTTTAATGTTCTGAAAGAGGAAGACAATCCAAAGCAACACACACACATACACAAGAATATAGGGGCCTTGCTAAATTCCTTTCTTTCTATGAGCTCAGGAGATCTCATCGCAGGGCTTCCCTTCAGTAGAACTATGAAGCCTGAGTTTTTTAATTCAAGCCAATCCACTGCTAAACTATCATTCCTCACACAAAGTCATTTGGTGAATTAGCAGTTCAGAAGTCTTTAACTCCATCCACTGTATATGCCCACTGTGTAAATAGTGAGCCTAAGTGAGACTGCTCAAGCAGTAATGTGAGTTAGCCAGAAAAGGACTTCCTGTGGCACAGGCACATAATTTTACAAAAAAGTGCCAAAGTTCTCTAGCACAGTCAAAACCAGGTCAGAAGCAAAAAATATGTTTAGATCAATGACTCAAAAGACAGACTTCCTCTGTAACAGGGTACCCTCTCATAATCAGAAGAAGGCACATATTCCAGACAGTCTTTCTACTTCCTGGCTCAACACAACCATTCCGTAACAAATCTGGGTGGCCAGAGGAGTTCACACATCAGAGCTCTGTCCCACAGCAGAAGAGGAAGTATTTTGCATTCTTGCGTTTCTGACTGTTTCAAGTGAAAGTGACTGATAAGAAATCTCCATAACATATTAATTATAAAATGTTCAATATATTTGGATTCCTTGGGATTAAAAAAAAAAAAATCATTATCTGAAATTAAAAATAACACTGCAACTAAGGGGACTGTACAGTTTCAGTACATGAGTGATTAAAAAACACCTCAGCTTAGCTCACACAGTACCTAACAGAGACACATTGAGACCTAAACTTTAAAGAACAAACTTTACAAAAAACCCACCATGATTACTCTGAAAATTTTCCTTTCATACAAAGAAAAACACCCCAAAGCAAACTAGCTAAATGTCAAACCCCCAAATGTGTGGTGCCTTTTTCCCTTACATTACAGCTGAGCCAGGTGCAGAAGTTTCTGTTGCTACTTCAGAAGTCTTGCAGATGGTCATACCCTTTTACACTAATCTTAGAAACTGTAACTTCAAAAGTAGGTAAGATAGGTATGTATCTTTTATGCTTATGGAAACTCTTGAAAGGGAAAGTCTGGCCACCAGAAAAAAAAAAACCCAGCAGCTGCAAAACAAAAACAAAGGCTCACCTGTGCTCATAGATTAATAATTTACCTTCTGTCCTCTTATGTTTGCAATGTATTGCTTGGAATAAAGAGAACATCACTGCCTTACCTTGCTCATCTTCCCCCAGTCAATCAGTAACTTCTTATTCTTTTATTTAAGATGACCTTGAACTTAACTCTCACAAAAATATGAAGCACTTTCAAAAATGTTGCTCTAAGTTGCCCTTAGAGAGACCAACTTTTTTCAGAGTAGATTCTTTCTGCCCATCCCACTTCCAATACATCTAAATTCCCTACTGCCCATACTAAGGATCCATTCCAAAAGAAGGAATATTTCTTACAAGTTTCATGCTGTTGTTGTTCTTACTACCAAACAATAAAAGGAGGGCATGTGACAGGAAACAGCATTTTCTGCCAGTAGATGTTTATCTTTTAGTTCAGATGACCAAACTCTTGCCTGCCTGTTCAGAAGCTACCAAAGCCAAGCCTGACAAACATTCTCTGTAGAAAGAAACTCTCTTAGCTGTTTAGGTTGTATTTTAAAAGATGACCAAAATGTAAATGACTTAAAAACTCTCTTAGAACATAATTTAAGGTCTGTTATGGCCACAATCTGTGATGCTGATGGTAAGGCTCTCCAGACAAAACACTGACACCACAATTTTCAACAGAGCTTTCAGATGAAGAAGGTTCTGGTCCACAATCTCCTTGACACTTGCTCTGAGCAGGTACAAGAAATCAGCCAAAGCTGAGTCCTCTTTGCACTTGGAGACATTCTGTAACCAGCTAGCACTTAATAAAATTCCTAGAGATAGCCATAGATTTTAAATATTTGTTTATATCACATGTATAATAAAAACATATGGGTTTAAAAATTGTATGTATTATCTATTAGTATTGCTAAGTAACTGGTGGTGTCCACCAGCACACCACAGACAGGAATGAAAACCAAATACTGTGCCAGAGAAGTTTCTCTCAGTCTCTGAAGCTGAGAGGGAAATTAGTTTTCTGTGAGATCTTATTACCAGTTGGGCCAAAGTGGGAAAGAGCAAACACAAGAAGAAAGGAACAAGGGCTGAAAAGAAGGGCGTATTTAGAAATGTAGTGCTGTTCTGGTTTTACACAATTTGGCCACTTCACTAAAAACAAGGGGTGCCCAATTCAGTGTTGCAGGAAGAGAGAGAATCCAAAATAGTAAAAAATAGAGCAAAAGTCTTTGAATGCTATAGAGACAAGACAAAGTGAGAACTAAGTGAAGAAAATTGTTTTTCTATGTGCTTCAGTTTTAGCAGAGAGATTTTATCCTGACATCCTGAAGAGCTGCATCCTTCAACAGCATATCAAAAACCTTTATCTGACTGACTTGTTGTATGGAGGGGCTGCAGCCACAGTGTTATAAAATGTACGCACAGAAGGTCCCAGAATTCATCTTTCTTGGCAGAACTTAGAATTCAGTTAATATGATCTCAATTTGGCACAGGTTTTTGTTTCATAAAACTTTCAGAAAATTAACATACCACATTTATTTTAATGACATATTGCTGCACAAACATGAAGTTATGCACAGCTGTGGTACCTATGACTATCAAACAAATTATGAGCAAAGTAACAAATTAACAGAAGCCAAGAAGAGCCACCCATCTATTGCTTGACTGTTTGCAAGAATCCTTTGTGTAGCAACAGGAAAATGCCGGAGTAAATGTCACAAAAACAAAAATAAGGTCTTTTGCTCTGGCATGGTTTCATGAAATGGGTTACATCTGCTGCAACAACAACTCAAGAGTAACATTTGGACCTGTCTTCACTAGTTCAGGAATCTAGCTGCCTAGAACAGTAAGAAACATGTATACAAAAGCAACCAAATTCTTTCACAGGGTTGTCAAGCTAAGACAGAAGTCACAGAATCTATCCCAGAATGCTTTGCCTATTTTAGTATATGACAGTTCAAAGCATTTTCTTCCATGACACTTCAGTAACAGTAAAAACCTACAATGAAAAAATGGAATTTCAACAGGAAATCTTTTGCTTGAGAAGTTAATACTGATTTGGTGGCACTAATAATCCATATGGTTATTTCCATATAAAACAAAGCCAAAGCAAACCCACCCCTACCCACCCAAATTCTCAACTATGTATTTGGTATGGTTTCACCAACCCAGCCAAAGAAGCTTCAGAGCAAACTTCTTCCATTCAAAACACTTCTCAGTCCCCATTCTAGACAAAAACGTGTGACTCTGTACAGCTGCTGTTCAGCTTCTCTGCACAGCAGGGAGACAACAGCCTCTCTCTAAGAACTTCAGAGGACAAAGCACCAGGAAGGCTGCTGCCTCAGTGGTAAGAGATCCGTGAATATGGGAAATGCAGGCAGTGTCATCAGGTAGGTTACTGTTTCTTCATTTGAGTCACAGGGGGTTTGTATCTTGTCTAATCCACCAAGTTACACAGCCGCAGTTCACACAGACAGTATGTGAACAATGAGATGACCTCTAGGAGGACACCCATCAATGGGCATTTTGCTCCTTTGTGCAAGTAACATGTTTTGGCAACTAAGGGGTTGATTTAAAGCTTCTGCAAGGAGGAAGAGAAAGACATGTGTTTACTTAGTGGTCTCTGCAATTCTGCATGCTGTTTGTTTTTCTGCTGAGGTAGCAAATGCTTGAATAAGCCTTATAACAAGATGAAAGTGTCAAAAGTTCTTGCCTTTCAATAATAACCACATGTTTCCTTTTGAAAGCCTGGGACACAGTTAAATAAAAAGTTCAGCTATTTTTTACTAATGCTATCAGTTTATCTTTCTGAAATATTTTAACATTGCCTTTTTGTTTAGTTTCTTTTTGACAGCCTAGGTTTTAGGAAAGGTATAGAATGATTCACTAACCTTTGTTTATTCGAATTCATTTACTGAAGTGTCTTGGGCTAATACAGGATGAGTATCCACTGATGAAAGTCTTCACTCAGCAACTGCCAGGACATGTGAGCGTTTCTCCAATCCAGCTTGTTTGGAACTAGTCCTACACCCAGCCCTACCTAAGGAACTTGGTCCCATCCCCATGATCTGTTCAAGTGCAATTGCGTCTCCAAAACATCTTTCTCCCAGTCACAGGGAGTTAAGAAGTGAATTTAAAACCACAAAAGCTTTACATTACACACTTGAACTTTTATTTCTTTAAGCAGCAGCTGAAAAAAAAAACCCTAAAAACCTTACAGGCCTTCCCTGGCACGCATTTAATCAACTTGCTCAGTTCTCCAGTCTCTCACACTATATTTCACTAGCCATCTACATATATTTTCCAGAAGTCTGTTTGCTTATCTGTATCAGATTGTACAAAAGGAAACTTCCAAACAGCATTTCTGAAAGTTTAACTTGAAGTAAGCCTAACGTTTTTACACAGCTTAGAAAGACAAAATGAAAAATTTCTCTTCTAAAATAAAGGCCAAGTCACAGTGGAACAAAACCACTGTTTGTGGTCTGAAGAAGCAGTGGTAAATTCAGAAATCAAGTTCTTGTGACTTCTTACCTTATCACCTTTTTCTCCTGATTTCTTCTTCTTAGGATTATCCTTCCAAAGAGATTCTATAGCAATATATCCTTGGAGACTCCAGTCATAGAGCTGTGTGCCAGCAACCTTTGAAACAAAAGTGTTTATAAAGAATGAACTTAATAATCTGGGGAATATTGCTTTGCTTTTTATTTAAGTGGAAATAGTCTCAAAACACAAAATGTTTAACTCTTCCTGTTCAAGCTCAGGATGTACAGCATTAATAAACATATTGGAAAATAATGTCACATGAAGAATAAGAAAAAATAATCTCCTAAAAACTGTTTGAAGACTACCTGAAAATATATCTGTACAAACAGGAGTGGAATGATCCTGTGTGGAAACAATCTTGGTTTTCTTAGTATTTGACATTCAACACAATTAACATATGCAAAGTATTTCTTAATTTGACCATACCCATTTCAAAGACCAAAAAACCCTACTTAGTTTGTCACTATTTTGCAATTTTCGATTTTCTTCTTATTTGTTGTTTAGAACTTGCTGATAGATGGCTGTAATGAATAACCAGCTGTCAACTCCCAAAACAGAACACAGCTAGGAAAGACTGTATTTGCTATATAACACCAACAGCTATTTTACTACAGGAAGAGTCCCCAAGTCTAAAAACAGTATCCCTTGCTCCTAATGTGACATGGAATTGTAATATTCATAGCACCCTTTAAAACTAAAGAGTGCTAGGTTTTCATAGCAAGGCTCAGGTCTATATTCACTTTCATATCCCTATCAGTATCTACATGAAGAACAGCAAAATGGACAATCTGTCCACCTAAAGAGCTATTAAACTAAAAAAATCTATGAAATCAAGAACTAAGAAGGTATTTCCCTATCTTCTACAGCAGATAAAACCAGAAAACCCAAACTCTGAAAACAGGGCAAGTGTAAATGTTTCTGAAAGAGTTTTCTGGTGTTTCTGAAAAAGCTTCTGAATTGCCTTTTAAAATTTCTTCCAGTGTCCATCAATTCAGTGCTCAGGGATTTCCTGAACCAGAAGTGATTTTTATGTGTGCAAAAAGTCCCAAGGAATTTCCCTTCTATGAACTTTTTGCATGGGGTTCAAGGGGAAGTGCAAATTTTTAGCATCCCTGTGCCAAGAGGTTCTGCTGCTGGGTACACATGGTGTGAAGAGCCACTTCCCCTTGTTTGTCTGATTTGTAATCAGCAAGGCTGATTACACAATGGTACAAGGATGTGCTTCTGGGCAGATACCATGTGCTTGTTACCTTACAAAAGAGGCTATTGAATAAATAGAAATAAAAGAAAACAAACCCAAATCAACAACTACACTTCCAAGTCACAACTAAATCCAAAACGTTCCCTGTCTTACATACATAGTAGCCTTTTTGTTGACATATCTGACCAATTACTTTGGTTTAAACAAGTCCATTGGATGCACTGAGTTTTCTCTATAGCTGAAAGTGATAAGGATCATCAGAAAAAAGCACATCAGGTGAATCAGTTAAATCTCAAAAATCATCCAATGTAAATATTACAGGTATAGACAGTTATTTTGTTTTTCAGTATCAGGAGTGCTCATTCTCAAGCACTTCAGCAAACTAGTTGGCTCATCTGAAGAGATGGTGATCCCTTGTGCAAACAGTACAAACCTACCAGGACTGAAAAATAATCACAATAAACAAAGTGCTGGTTTTGTCTGCAATGTTACTGAAGACACAGCTATCAATATAAAACGAGAAAAAACAACTATTCATAATCTATTTTTTTGTTTCTGCTTAAAAATACTCCATTAAAATACTTAAAACCACACTAAATGCTTAACAGTACAAACTTAAAAATATTCTTATTATGTGAGTCATATGAACAAGTGATTTATGAATTGCATTAAATGAGAAACTGGTCATTCATGTTGGTGGATTAAGTAGCTACATCACAAGGTACAGCAACCCAGACAATTTAGTCTGCCAAAACCAACCAATGTTTCACCAGTGCACAAACCTCCCAAGAGCCAGGACCCACACACACTTTCACAGCTGAACAACACAGTTCAAGGCAGACTGAAAGAGCAAGCCACAAGGTCAACATGCTAAAATACCATCACTGTTGAATGCAGCACTGTAAGCAGGTTTGTATGCTGAAGTTTGAACAAACCAGTTCAAAAGCCGTATTGAGTGGTTCTCAACAGGGATTCTGAAGGTTTGGGGTGACCATGGGCCACGAACCCCCATACTGGGCACTACTGGGGTGGCACCAGTGGTCTCCAAGGCCCAGTGTGCGTGTAAATGAGCTTCAATATTTTAATTCCACACAGCACCACAAGCATGCATTACTGGCTGCGCTGGATGTTACACTGAATTACACACATACGGAATTCTAATTAGCCATTCTCTACCTACATTTCATGCTGGGAAACTAAACTGAGAATCCAGTGGTTTTTCTACATTTGTATGGTTAACAAGGCAGTCGAAGTGCCATTTCACAAGCACTGGGCAGCAAATACAGATCAAATGACCACAACTCCTGCTTTTCAACTCACAGTTCCTGGAATCATCCTGCTCTTAGTTTAGCACACCTGTTTATGCCTTATAGACTGAACTGAGCAAGGGACAAGGTATAGGTTCAAAGGACATAGAAATAACGTGGTTTGTTGTCAAAGAAACAAAACTTGCATATTGGGAAGCTTTTCTTTCTTTCAAGAAGAATGAAAGCATAACACACAGTACTTTAGTTAATTTGAAAGGTTCTAAAAACAAAGGACAAAATTTAATTCTAATGATAGAGTGATTTCAAAAACTACATAATGGAAAGTTCTTTCCAGATGGAAGATAAGCCACAGTAAATACAAAGTATTTTGAATATTCTATGATTAGCTGGAAAGCAATACCATTTCAAAACACTAAGCAGGGTTCCACCAGAATAAAATAAACTTTAGTATTAAATTCAGTTCCCTTACCAAGTATACAGTCCGACCTTTTGTTCAAAGTTTTTAAAAGTAAAGTAATACTGGCAGTGAGGAAATAAACCCCTTACAAATTTGTGATTTATTTTTATTAGATTATTTACTAAAGCAGGGGAAAAATGACAGTCTATGCATTTCTTCCATCTTCAGTTGGATGATTAGCATCTGAAAACTGTTACCAATTATGAACTCTGTTGCTACAATCTCACTTAGGAATTCATACATCTTAATTAAAGAGATATTTTTACTTTCAGATGAATTATGTGTTGGACCTCAACTACAAATATACTTTGCTGTGTTTATTTCCAACTCACCATTGCAAAATCTTAAATAAAAGTGGGAAGGAAACAAAACCCCCACAAATTTAAAAAAACCAAACAACACAAGACCCAATGAAGGGAATTATACAACTGAAAAAAAAAGCAGTGATGAAGTGTGGAAGAAAAATAAAAAGAACATAATATAAAAAATAAAATAATTAATTAAAACTTATGTTCCAGAATATTTTCTATATTGTTTTATTAACTTGGCAAGTGAGCTTTGTACTGCAGACATTCCTTTCTAGGTTTACAGACTTTTTTGAAAGGCTTATGAAACATTTAAAAATAATTAATAGAGAGAAAAGTGTTTCCCATTTCAGATTAAAGCCTAAAAGTTATGGATGGTAAGGTATGATATGATTAAAACTTTGCTTTTGTAAGAAAAGAAAAGCATAAGATAGATTAGAGGAACCAAAACTGTATCCGGGATATTACTCCCTCCACAGAAGTTTCCAAATTCATACGTCCACTGTCCTGACCAAGTCAACAAAGCTAAACCTATTCCAATCTCCTATCAGATTTTTTATTACAGTCAAACTAAGAACTGTGAATTAATCAAAGAGCAATCATGCACTTCAAAGTTCTCATAAAATAAACTAAGTATTGTGAAGCTGTTAGCAGTAAATCCATAGTTAAGCCTGAACTGAGCTTCTTTAAAAACAGTAACATCAGTTTGAACAGCATTCAATCGCTTCCCACTTCACTGTTCAGAAGGCAAGCAGAATTGTAATACACAGTTTCCAACAGAAATGTCTAAGCTTCTTAAATTTTGATGTTTTTTTTTTCCTGCCACTTGCATAATTTTCACTCTCTGAGAATAAGTCAACAGAATTATCCGTATCTAGAGCATCTGAATCCTGGAAGCACTAAAAAAGGATTCCATCAAAGATCAGAATACCACCGTGTTGGCAGAGTTCAAACTCAGCAGTTTTGACTCTCCCTAAGTCAATGACCTTTCAGTTTTAAAAGAACATCATACGTTCTTGAGAATATCATATTACCCTCCTGACATCTCAGAGTTATTCACAAGTGGCCAATAACTAGATAGCAAATTTACCAAAGGCTGAAATATAAAGAATTTCTGACAGATGCAGGTATGTGCACTGTGAATGGTTAAAAGCAGGATTTGAAACACAATGTGGTGGAGAACTGAGGAATCTGCCAGTACCACTAAGTGTGGACAGCAAGGCACATGACCTAACATCAGCAGGGGCTGTAACCAATTCTGTGGTCTCCTCAGTTCTTGCTCTCACAGGAAACTCTCTTAAGCAACTGCAAGTTAACATATTTCTTATGTGCCTGGAACAACGAATCCATGGACAGGGAAGGCATCCACTAAGTTTGCAGCAGAATTCTTACCCCATTCCAGAATGTGCATGTTATCTTTCTTAAAACCATAACCAAAAAACCCCAGAAAATGTCAGTAGCATTTATCTCAAGATGTCATGATGACTTCTCTATAGAAACTCTTTTTCTTCTTTCAAACGCTGTCCCCATTTTCTCGCAAGATATTTCAGGTTTCCTTTGTGTAAGTAAACACACAAACTGTACTCACTTAGCATATTTATGTTAATTCAGTGTTACATGAGGTTAGAGATTCTAAAAGGAAATTATGTTCCTCTAACTGAAGACATTACTGCAGACATTAGAAAAAAGCAGTCACTAAAAGGAATATGTCTGATTGTCTTTCAACCCAGACTTCATGTGCGTTGACAAAGTAATTGTAATTTCGTTCAGTGCCGCTGACACGGCTTTTAGACATGGATGACCAGTTAATCTGAAGCTAGGAGGCAACAATCAATGTAAAAGACACTTCTCCAAAGAAAGGTATCACCACTGACCTTTGCAATAGCAACCGCTTGCTGCGGGTAATACATGGAGGTACCGATACCCATGAGAGCTGCAGGATACACTAACTTCTTTATTTTTGACCCTGTAACAAAAAACCCCCCAAAACCACAAACCATTGTTAGAGTACATGTTAACCAAGACAGCTGAATGGCCCTAACATTTTATTTATATACAATTTTCCTAAAAACAGATTATGTATTGTCTCCTCCATCCTACCGGTTTCCCCTAGTAGGGACCCCCCTCATAGTTTGCTAAACTTTGTGCACTTCACTAAGATCATATCTTAGATTGACTGTGCACATAGAATCCTTTGGACATAAACTGCTGACCAAGTTTGGACTAGGCCTGGAGGCATCTAGGCTGCTCTGAGGAGGAGTCTAGAAAGGAAGGAGGTTGTCTCTGATTCTGTGACTCAAGAGGAGGATCCTCCCCAGACAGGTCTGTCTGACCCTGTCAGCTGTGCAGTGCCATCAAGTCTTTTTAAATCATTGCTTTACATCAATGCACACATTGCTGCTGCTCTCTTACGAGTGAAATGCATCACTCCATCTGCAACACGAGGTTAAAACGAATTATCTCCAACAGCATTTTAAACCAAGCTGGATGACTGCACAATATTCACATGATTAAACTTTGAACATCATATTCTCTACTTAGTGAGCAGTTGTGTATGTTCAAGTGTTATGATTAGACCTGAAGGATTTTATCTGTACCTTCCAAGAGGGTAATTTTTCCACAATGACAAAGAGAGGGAGGGATAAAAAACAGAGGACTTTCAGTAGCACCACAATTAAGGGGCACTTCCTTCCACGGTTTGAATACTTTCTGAAAATAACAGTCATATTGCAAACTATTACCAGAAAAAAAAGTTTTAAAATTATGGCTCCTGTCCTAAAAGATTCCCAAATGTAACATTTTTAGTATGAGGTATTTTCATTTTCATTAAACTTAGGATCCTGTAATCTTTCTATTCCAGTCCCAAGACTGCATTTTCCCCTCTTGCCTCACTTTGCTACCATCATAAATGATGGAAGCTGATCTCATTCATGATCATGCTACTTGAGAAGCAGGAATTTGGGAAAAAGAACTTCAAACAGGGAAGTTACCCTGATTTCATTAAAAAAAACCCACTAGGAAAAAAAATAAAGTACCACTTTCACCAGCTTCACTGGAAAATTAAATATTTTGAGGTGTGCTTCTAATTTCTACACAGCCAAGCACACATTTCCAGTTCAACACATTAAGGCCCCACAAAGGTTTATTTTTGTCCAAACCATGTCCTCATTGGTATTTAAATTCTACAGCTTTACAGTTCTGTTACCTACATTTCACTGCATTATCTCAATGTAAGCACAAAGTACTTTTTCATTCATACTTAACATTTCTTAAACTAATGCTTCTTTTTATGAAAGTAGGAACATTTCTTCAACAAGTGTGATGAAATTAACTGCATCACTCTTCTGTAGTGCAAAATGTGCAGGTATTTATAGCACACCCAGAGTTCACAAGTCTATTTGCTGAATCACCATCTGCAGCAGCTCTGCACCTAGACACACAATACTTTGAAGGAACTCGAATATACACCTAACTGAACACTTATCATAGTTCAGGAACATTTGTATTTTACCATAATTCATTCCTCTGTTGTTTTCTACAGTACCATATGTAATCAAGAACTTCAAAAATTAAAAATATTTTTAGGCTAAAAAATATCAAACCAGTCCTCTCCCATTTCTGTTATACTAAGATACTACTGGGAAATACAGAAGACTTGATTCTAGTAACAAATATAACAACGATAAAACAATTACTGTTGGTTATTAAACACCTTTTCCATGAAGTTTCTTTATAATTGGAAGAACACTGTAGAAACATGCTTGTACAGTTAAGTCAGATCTCATTGTCTACAATTAAAAATTAGTACCCTAAAACCCACAAAAAAATTACTTATCGAAAATCGTAACATAACCAGTTCAAATGGTTTCCACTTACCTCTAGCAAGAAACAATCCAATAATTCCAGCAAAACTTATCACACCAAGTCTTGGATAAAATCCAGCAGGGGGTTTTTGGAGAAATTCATAGCCCTCTGAAAAGAAGCCAGAACAAAGTGCTTTAATGTAATGTGAAAGTGTTTTTGTGATAAGGAATCATCAATACACGCTGGCAATTGTTACAAAACACAAAGAGTTATCAAAACACATTTAACTATCATGCCCATTTTAGATATGCTGGCAAAAAATTCAAAGCCTTTGAGATCTTCTCTAGTGACCCATGAATGAAACCGAACATTGTATTGTATTCACCAATTTTCATAGGAGCTTTGCCTTTGCTCCTGGGCCATCTGTTTTGTTTTGCTCTTTTGCATCTCAATCATATCTTTTTCCAATTAAATGATAAAAACCTTTGCAAAATGGAATTTTACAGTTACATGTGAACAAGATTTAGTTCAGTAAAATACTGTACCAAAACCAAATCATAGAACAATGGAAAGATGTAACAAAAACAATGTGCACTGTAAGATGGGAGTCTGGTGGGGAAATGGAAAACTTTGGAAAATCTTCCATGCAAATGAGTTCAAAAGCCTGAAACCACTAAGTTTAAAGAAAAAGTGTGCAGTATCTGAAATGAGCCCCACATAGCATCCACGCTCAGTCCTGGTAAGCACAAGTATGAAAGGATGCTCACAAAAATAAAAACAAATTAAGATTATTTTGGATTAATTACAAATTCTTAGGAGATCCATGGAAGCAAACCAAAATGAAAAGGCTAAACATTACAAATGAAAGACCTAATGCTTGCAACAAGCAATAAACATGACAGGAGGTTTCAGCTACCAAGCTGGGTCAAGCAAATACTGCTGGCTGGGAATAAATTGTGAGGGTTTTTCCCCTTCTTTTTCTGCATAACTAAATTTTAGTGACAACAATAAACAAAAATGCTGGTCTCGGATTTTAATTGTTTAGAAAGATAGTGCCGTAAGTGACCCACAAAGGAAATCCAAACAGATACACAGTGGAAATAAAGTAGTCTTACATGTATTAGAAATTATACATACAATGATGCTTAACAGAATTCCCTTTAAACTGAAGATATAGCACAGTCCTGCATTTTAAATTGCCAGTTAAGAAAACTAAGCTGATTTACCTCTACCATGCTCAACAGCTTTTTCTAATTTGGGCATAGCTTTGGCATAAAGATCCTAAAAAAAAAAAAAGAGAACAAGGGTAAATAGATACCAAGTTAGTAAAATATTAACTATAGACTGTAACTGATCTGATAAAGAAAGGAGAAGAAGAAATGTGATGGGTCTCTAAAATAACTTAATTTCCACTTCCACCTTTCACTTATAGGGCTATGCTTGCTCAATGTTACATTTAGCATAACTTACAGATTTTTCTCAAAGGAGTCTTTGGACAAGATGAAATGTCATACTTCAAAACACAGACGTCAGTCTCAATCTCAATATTTTACTGAGATCAGGCAACTGAAACTCAGAATTATCTTGGGTTTCTCAGTGTATGTAGGTATTGCAGAAATACTTGAGGTGATGCGAAGAAAAGAAATACAACGCTGCAATAAACTGCTTCCTCACACTTCACAGGGGTACGTGACTCATTCTGCAAGGTGATAAATTCCACTTTCCAGGAGACTGAGGCTAACAAGACCACATTTTGAAGTGACTTGGAAAATGAGATGTCCATAGATGTCCTAAGTAAATCAGACACTGCATCAACCCCACAGACTAGTTCTAGATATTTTTTCAGACTGAGAATATTCAGGAGGTAAAAGAATTCAGACTGCCTTTTATCAAAATAGAAAAAAAATCTCAATAAAAACAACCCTGCTAATTGTTATTTATACTAATAATGCTTCAGAGAGATGGTGTAAGACTGTCTATAAATTAGGGAACAAATTCATAAATATATATGCCCAAAGCCAATGCAGAGAATAGTCTTGCAATTCCACCTGAGCTGAATCTATGCAGAAGTGAAAGCATTTGTTTAGGATACCGTATGGGGATAGTCTCTTTAGAACTTGCATCTCCTCACTCGCAAGAGTGATGTAAAAAAATGAAGAAATGTTAACATGTGACACACAACATAACTTTAAATGGATGTTGGTCTTATTAAAAACCAATTTAAGAAGAACTTGCTCTAAAGACCCCAGAGACTAAGTCTGATCTTCTGTCACAGCTGAAACAGAACTGGCTCATTTACACATCTGAGTTTTGAGCTGCATTTCCACTACAGTTTATCAATTTTAGAAAAGTAAAATGGATATAAAAAACAAAACCAATTTTATCCTCATTATCCTGGGTTATCTTTCTGTTTTAAAGACAACTGAAACACACCTAAATATTACTTTCTTCAACACAGCAGGGATGGGTGGGGGGTGTAAAACCAAAGCTACCTCTGACTACAGTTAAGGAAGATTTCCTCAAACCCATAAAGTTTACATGCCTGCTTCATAAAATGAGTCAGTAAACCACTACCAGGAAATGGCTTGTTGTGTGTGAGCAGAAGAGCACATCTTATGTCAATGATCACCAGACAGACAAAAAAATAAAACAAGTAGGATGACAACAGGTCAGAGAGACATAAAGCAAGGTTAAAGGCTAACCTCCTGTCCAATTTCATCCCCCAGTTAGGGTTACCACAGGCAACCAACCAAACCTCAGGTGTTCAGGAGGCCAGAGCTCTGACTATCCTGTGGGAAACCCCCCTTTCCCTTCTGAACTGCAGCCAGTGCCCCAGCTGGTGGCACTTCAGAAACACTAGACTTGAGTAACTCTGAAAAGATGTTTCAGTCCTGTAAAAGGTACCACCACACAGAACTTCCACACAGGAAGGACACCCTGATCTGAACAGCTTGACTTTCAATGGGGAGCTGGGCAAACAGCTTGCAGCTTAAGGGGATTCACAACAGCCAGAGGGCAAAGTAGAGAATCACCTACAGTTGCCAAGAGACAACCACAGGGCAGGGATGTCCTTGCTTCAAAAGTAAGCCCCAACATTTCCTGGGCAGGAAAGAGCATGAAAGCCACCCTGAGGCTTTGCAATCTAACACCAACAATTTAGGCCTTGATTACAAAAATCCTGGTTTTCCCTTCTGCTACAGAGACTATTTTTGTATTTAATGACTATTTACTCTAAACATACTACCTAATAAAATATATATGAGAAACTGTTGGGACAAGGTCTGGGGATTAGGTTTACCACGACTTAGTGGTCAGGGATTTTCTCTCTTCCAGAGAGCTGCATTCCTTCCCTCAACATTCCAGTTCAGCAAATACTGATTTATTTTTTGCTAAATTGTGTTTTGTCACAATTGCAGTAAGGGCAACTTGGTTTTGATGCTTCAAAATACACTGCTTGATAATTTAAGGCCTTCTCCTTGAGCATGAAAACTGCAAATATCACTCTTCTGTCTTCCTCAGCCACAGGACAGTGACAAATCCAGATAACCCCAGATATATTTAAGCTTAAAGTTCACTTCAGAAAACAATTCTATACTTTAGTTAATTTTCTTTTAATTGTTTTGGAAGAAGAACCCCTAAATCCAGGGTTTAGCTCAGCAAATTAGTATAAAGACACAACTGATTTTGTGTGAGAAGGGGGCAAACATTATGACCTGAACTGTGGAAAACTTTAAGTAATGCAGAAAACTTTAAGTGATGCAGCATTTTTTAAAAATGCTTTTATAGCTATCAACTTTTATTTTGCTGCTGTTAATTCCAACTCTGAAAAAACAAACCACAACCCCAGCTGGAGCCTTACCCCTGAGCCACCACCAGCTGCAATACAAACCATTGTACCTGACACCAGGCTGTATATGGCTCCATAACATGGCGTAAACGGGAAACCCCCTCTTCCAATTCGGTTTTGGGATTCTCCACATATTTAGTCTCACGAGCTGGGGAGGAGTACAGTGACAGCTGTGAATATTAGCAAACAAGATGTTAAAAACAAAGGTGCAATTGTGTAAGTAGGTCTTCGGGGCATGAACAGTCTAAGCAGAGAACACCTAACACTGTGCTTACTACATAAACAATGCATAATAAAAATTCACACAGCTCTGAGACAAACATTATGAGCAAAGTTTAATTATACAGCACATAATTATGATGAAGATGACTTCTAACTGCTATACAATTCATTCATAGCTGTTATATGATCCAAGTCACAAGTTATAAATTAATATTAAACTAGTTTAATAAGAACACACAATATAATTGTGAAAAATGTTTCTCACCTTAATCAGCAGTTCTGGTTCCCAGTTAACATACTGAATGTACTAGAAATCATAATCAATCATTTTCTATATTTGCACAAGCCATCATTAAAGAGCCTAAGCAGCTTCTAACACAGGTAACATCCAATGCAAATGTGCCTGTTTGTTACTGAGCAGGAAAATGGCACAACATCCCAACCTTTGGTCATTAACCACATCAGCAACCGACAGCATTAATGGCACCCTGGCACTGAGCAAAGAGGAACTGTAACGAGTGATGGGCATCTTCACATAATATATGCTAAACCACCCTATTTAGGGTTTAGAATCACAACATTTAGTACAATTACCTAAGCATATTTGACATTGTATTCCAGTAAAAAAAAAAAGACCGAAGTCTGTACTGTTGAAGATGAACAGCAAAGTTCAGATCAAAACAAAACCTATCAAAATTTCTAGCAGTTTATATATTACACAGACATTTAGTATAAAGAGCTTATACTTTATACCATATTTATACTCCATTTAGTAGTTGATTATAAACTGATGATTACAAGAATAACTGCATTAAAATGCAGCTAGCTTTCTTTTCATAAACAGCTGGAAAAGAACTATCTCTGTCATAATCAAAAAAGTTGCTAATCATAACATAAAATTACATAGAGTTTATCTAGTAATTTGATAACTTGTGCAGCTGGACTTCCCATAATACTTTGAAAGATAAGGACTTTCAGCCTCATTTCCCTAGGAAACCTGGTCATCCCTGGCAAAAGTCACAAGCTGAACTTTGATCCTGTTGGACAACCTAACAGCAATGTCTGGCACAAGGATAGAGGCCTCAGAGACAAGGAAATTCCCATATATTTTATGAAACTAGACAGCTGACACAGTAGAGGTCCAAACTAACACCCTGTGAATGGCAGGAAAGGCAGCCAAAACGCCATGGCTTGCACATTCTGCTGTGCTGGAGTTGACGGCAGGCCCATTACTCAGCTCACATGAACTCCACGCCGCTGCCTCACGACTGACTCAGGCCAGCGGAGGTTGGGCACGCGACTGCCCAGGCTGGGCTTCCCGGGATGGGGGGGCCAGGAGTCCCCTGCAACTCCAGCTCCTCTCACTCTGTACAGGAGAGCTGCCCAGCCAAAAGACCTAAGCATGCACAAACACGAGCTTAACTGAGTTCCAGCGCTTATGGAACACTTAAGCTTGGATCGAAGTACTCAAAATTTTTAAACAACTGCACACTCTCATGGATATAAAGCTGGATTTAGTTATGAACTACTTCTTTTAATTTTTTTTTTAATGTTGGAAACTTTTAAAAGCTTGTGCAACAATGCTGGTGAGCCTACAGTTTGACAGGGTATTTTAAAGCTCTACATATAACCAAGACATTCGTAACATCTCAAAGAAATGAAAACATAACAGGTATTTATTAACACTACTTATTGTATTTGTTGTTGCTTAGGTCTGAATACTGTAAAGAAAGGAAAACGGATAAAATTCTGTAGGCTGCTATAGTGGATTCAAAGTACTGCCAGACAAGAATTTTGATCATAAAAAAGAGAATATTTTTAGAAATAAAACATTCTGATTTGCTGTTTTAGTGGAGAACATAAATGAATTTTTATTAGAATTTGCCAAGAGTACTTACAGTAAAAGATAAACGGTATTATCTGGATAAAAAGCAAAGAAAATATTCCTGTGGATTTGAAATACAACCACAAGTAAATCTACAAACATGAAAATGTAATTTCTGAATGATGAATAAAAGGCTTTAATGTAGGAAAAAGATCTTACACACAAGCAATCCTGGCACTATCAAGTGAAGAACATCAAATGCAATGCCCAGGTAAAAGCAAAATGATACATATTTCTCTGTTGTGAAAAACTGAGAAGCAAATTTAAAGGCAAGAACACAAAAGGTACACATGATGTACCTAAATGCTTTCATGCATCAAAACACAGTATTTTTCAGAATTCTTTAGATAGAAGCACACTAAGGCTCTAACCACACTCACCTCCTCAATTTTCAGCAATTCCTTTTTGGAAGTCTTCTCTGAAGAAGCAGCATAAACCTGGACAGAGAGCAAGCTCAGACTGACAGGGGTGGCCCCCAGCCGAATTACCTGGAAACATTATAGGAAGACAACATTATAGGAAGTACATCATTATGTGCAAACAAAAGGGCAACGTTTGAACACACCCAGGCAGACAATGTTTATGTCCCTCTACAAGGTAAAAAGTGATATATTAAGATGATTGGAAATGAGGAGAAAGGGGGTCAGCAGTACACAATCTAATGCTCTCAGGCACTCAAACGATAACACCTCAGTCACTCAGATGGTAGTTGGAAAAGCCTAAGGCTAAAGGAGACAGTAGCAATAAATGCTAATCCCACCAGTTTTCTCATTTCAAATAATTTTTGTATTAACTTTCTCAGTTTAAATAGTAAGATTACATTCATATTTTAAACAACTTTGTGAATGCCCATAATACCTCCATTTTTCCATAGTTAGTACCAAGAAGTTCAGTGTTCTACTTAATATTTGCATCTAGATTTAGGAAAACAATGAGATCTACAGCTACAAATACCAGAACAAAATCAATACTTTCTAAGAATTTTAGGATGCCTCCTATTTTTCTGTGAGAAATGTGAATTACTTAACTGTTTTTTGAATACTTCAGATTCAATCCAATCACACAATACAACTACCACGAGTAAGATGGATATAATTCTTCCAGTATTCAGGACCTACACTAAACTGTACTTCTTAATGGGAAAGTCTGCTTCAACTTAAAAAACGGAAGATAAAAATCTTAGCTGCACAGTAAATCAAGAATGCCCAGAGAGCATTTTCCAGGAAATGCACATCCTTATTAACAGCAAAGTATAACTCCAGAAATGTCAATACGAATGGGAAAGCCTTCAGTGTCGCATACTCCTGTTACTGCTCAGGGCAATGTGCAGTTACAACAGCCTGTGTTTTGTTGGATCAGGTTACAGCACGAGCGGCTCTAACTCCAAACTGGAGGCGTCTGGCTCCTCTCCAGCACTGGCTCCCAGAAGTCCTGCTGCTCACCTTGCCCTAGCTTTGGTGGCCGGATGCTTCCACCGTGAGGCAATTCACCTCGCCAATTTGGCAAAAGATTAATCCTGAAAGAGAAGTGGAGAGCTTTGTGCGGGCTTAGCAAATTGAACCTTGCCTTGAAACAACACCAGAGGAACTGTGTGGGCCAGGGAAAAGGGGATGAGAAAGGAGAAGGCAGCAAGGCCCCTTCCTTTTTGGGAGCAGAAGGGTCTGTACCATTGACCTAGCTGCTTGTGAGACTGAAACCGTGGTCAAACCAGTACGTCCTTCGTGCTGTGATGATGGTAACTGACCCAGCCACGGCACAACTGCTCTTTCTGTCTGTTGCAGAATTGTTAGAAAATAACTTTAAAATCATGCAGACCACATCAGCTTATTGTAGGCAGTTAAGCATTTGCAGCTTAAATTTCTTCCACTGCTTTGCAAGTGAAACGTTTATTAAATGTAACCAAGAGACTCCTCAAACTAAAAATTAGTCTATATTGTTGTCAAACTTCCTGAAAATGTTCATTTACGTGTAGAGAAACAGCACACAAGAACTAGGTCACAGGATTACTTTTCTGGAAGACATAAGGGATCTGATGGGTCAAAAGGTATGGAAAAACTTTCTTAAAATGGAAGTTTTTCCTTGTCTGAATTTATGGACTCATTACTAAAGCACTATAAATGAAACACTACAATGACTGGATCAGCTGTTTCACAGCCAAGGAAAGACAAGGATAATCTTTAACAGTGTTTGTTTAACCACTTTTCACATACTTCCGTTAGCCAGGACAAAAACAAACGCTACTAACCATTAACAGCTGTAGAGTTTATTTCCTCAATCTTTCCTTTTTTCACTGTAAAATTGTTCTGTCACTGAAAAAGCAAAAATCTAAATGCATTTTCATTCTGAAATATGTTTTCAAACAGTGTAAATGGTGCTAAGAGTCACCAGCAGAAACAATAAAACCAAATGCTTTAAATATTTGAGATTTTTATATAAAGACAAACAGCAGAGCACAAGACTGGAAGCACCTTGGTTTCACAAAACAGTGTCAGTGATCACAGAACTAGTCAGACTGAAAATGTCAACTGTTTATATTATCATGATACTGAAATGCAGACATTTTCCATTGCTTTTACTTTTTTTAACATTTTTTAACAAAATGAAATTAACTACTGAAAGTGCAAGTTGAATCTCTTCTTAAATGTGCTGTTCAGGTCATACAGCAACGGTCCCCTCCATCAGCTGCCTTATGGGACAGAACTGCTGCTGAAATACTGCATATTTGCACACACAGAAGTATTTATTTGGGAGCATGAAAGAACAACTGCTGCCCTTTTTGTTTCCAAAACTCACTTTAGGATCTCATTTTTTAATTCCATACTAACCACACACTTCTAAAACAATTGGTTAGTAAAACATTTTGACTGATTCAGCTGTGCCTTCAGCCTGCCAATCTTACAGCCATTCAGTCAGTATCAGAAAAGCAGAACCGACATTCTTTTCTATTGGCAATGCTCTGCAGTTGTTTCAAGCAAAAAAAAAAAAAAATACATTTACTCCTTTCTAGCTGAAGAATTCACTTTATCTTTAGACACCAGATAAGAAAAGCTTGAGCATACTTTTGAGAAGGCTGATACTGGTCCTAATGTAGGAAACCACTTCATTTTTCTCTTCTTTTTCTATTCTCCCTCCTATATCTCAACCTGAACTATGAAAACATAAAACCAAAATTTAAACTCTTGAACACTCCTGTCCCTGAAGCACAAATACCCTGGACAAAAAGCCACCTTCCCCTTTGGCTCTTGGAGGCATAACATCAGGTTGTCCTGAAGCACCTAAATCCTCAATGGCTGTATAAAAGTACTAATATTATGCACAGTGCCTAAATGCACAGGTTCACATATAACCCATCTAATGACAATTCAGTATCACTTATGGAATTCTCAATGATTCTGAGCACAAAAGAATTCCAGCAACCGTCACATTAAGGCACAAAAAGAAAAAAAGAAGTTGTGAGAAGAGCAGAGCAAGCAAGAGCTCAGCACATCAGTATCACAGACTCACAGAATTGTTGGGGTTGGAAGGGACCTCTGGAGATGATCCAGTCCAACCCCCTGGCAAGGCAGGGTCACCTGGAGCAGGTGACACAGGAACGTGTCCAGGTGGGCTTTGAATGCCTCCAGAGAGAATCCACAACCTCCCTGGGCAGCTCCCAGTGCTCTGCCACCTCAATGTAAAGAAGTTCTTCCTCATGTTGAGATGGAACTTCCTATGTTTCACTTATATATTAGTATTTAGTACACTTAGTATATTGATATCTAGATATATTATCAATATTTGACACAGGAAACGGTACCAAAGAAAATGAGTATCAAGAATCGATCATCACCAGTTTTTGGGTTGTTGTTTTTTTTTTTTTAAATCGAGCAGCCGTAGCACCAATCTGACTGACACACAAAGCTTGCTTTTAGCCTTTTAGGGGCTGTTCTTATCAGAGGCAAAGGCCTTTGAGACCGCGAGCCCCGGGCCGTGCTTCCCGCAGGTTTCACTGACAACCCTCACGCACTAAAGGGAGACTTCTCAAGATCGAGTTGCCACTTTCAAGCGACAACTGCACGAACCCAAACTCTGCGGTAACACAGCTCCGCGCGGCTGGAAGCAATTTCAAAACAAGAAGCGACTGTAAAGAAGGAGCGTGATCTGCAAGCACGAACCCAAACTCTGCGGCAACACCGCCGTGCGCGGCTGCATCCCAGGAGCGATTTTAAGCGAGGAATGTGTCTCTTTTCATGCAGC
Source organism: Pomatostomus ruficeps (assembly GCA_013400735.1). NCBI lineage: Eukaryota > Metazoa > Chordata > Aves > Passeriformes > Timaliidae > Pomatostomus > Pomatostomus ruficeps. The sequence goes on along the minus strand of VYZT01004832.1, from coordinate 267,059 downwards.
ACGGAGGGCACGCGGTCCTGAAGCGCTAAAAGGAGCGATTAAGCAGCCGCGAAGCGAGCAGCAGAGCGGGCCTGGGCAGAGTCAGGAGGCAGAACCCCGCGGGCGGCCCGGGGAGCCCGGCGCGGCCCGAGCGCTGCGGGCCCGGCGCGGCGCGGGGACCCTTCCTCACCTTCAACATGGCGGCGCCGGGCGCGCGGCGACGGGGCGATGGCGTCACCGCGGCGTGACGTCACGCGGCGGCCCCGCCCGGCGGCGCCCGGGCCCTGGAGATATTGCGGTGTGCGCGGTCCGCGGCGGGAATCGCGCTGAGGGCTTCTGTGGGACAGCAGCGAAGCGTCGAGTGCCGGAGGGGCTTGCGCACTAATCCTCAGCCCCGCAGCACGGCCGCCTGTGCCACCTTGCAGATCGGCCATTTAGAGATCACAGAATCAGTCACAGAATCACAGAATCAGTTGGGTTGGAAAAGACCTCTGAGGTCATCGAGTCCAACTTGTGACCGAACACCAACGTGTCAACTGGACCATGGCACTGAGTGCACGTCCACTCTTTCCTTACCTCCAGGGATGGTGACTCCACCAGCAGTCCATTCCAATGTCTACTCACCCTTTCTGTGAATAAATTCTTCCTAATGTCCGACCTAAACCTTCCCTGGCACAGCTTAAGACTGTGTCCTCTTGCCCCGTCACAGGCTGCCTGGGAGAGGAGACCAAGCCCCGCCTGGCTACGCTCTCCTGTCAGGGAATTGTAGAGAGTGATGAAGTCACCCCGAGCCTCCTTTTCTCCAGGCTGAACACCCCCAGCTCCCTCAGCTGCTCCTCAGAGGACTTGTGCTCCAGACCCCTCACCAGCTTCACTGCTCTTCTGCCTCAGTGCCAGTATAATTTAAATGGCTGTACTGGTTTTGCTTGGGGTAGAGTTAATTTTTTTCACAGTGGCTGGTATGAGGCTGTGTTTTGGATTTGTGCTGAACACAGGGTTGATAAGACAGAGATGGTTTCGTTATTGCTGAGCAGGGCTTACACAGAGCCAAGGCCTTTCCTGCTTTTCCTGCAGCCACGCTGGCGAGGGGCTGGGGGTGTGTGGGAGGCTGGGAGGAGACACAGCTGGGACAGGTGACCCCAGCTGGCCAAAGGGATATTCCAGACCGTGTGTCATCATGATCAGTATATAAACCACTCTGGACTTAAGCCCAGCTGGCAACTAAGCCCCACACAGTCACTCGCTCACTGCCCCACCAGCAGGATTGGGGAGGGAATTGGAAAGGTAAAAACTAGAGAACTCATGGGTTGAAGACAGTTTAACAGGAAAAGCAAAAGCCATGCACACAAGGAAAGCAAAACAAGGAATTACTTCCCTGCTTCCCATGGTTGGGCCGATGTTCAGCCATCTCCAGGACAGCGGGGCCCCATCACACAAATCAATGACCTGAAAAGACAACCACCATCACTCCAAATGGCCCCTCCTTGCTTCTTCTTCCCTCCATTATAGATACTGATCATGATGACACACAGTCTGGAATATCCCTTTGGCCAGCTGGAGTCACCTGTCCCAGCTGTGTCTCCTCCCAACCTCCAGGAAAAGCAGGAAAGGCCTTGGCTCTGTGTAAGCCCTGCTCAGCAACAACGAAACCATCTTTGTCTTATCAACCCTGTCTTCAGCACAAATGCAAAACACAGCCTCATACCAGCCACTGTGAAAAAAATTAACTCTACCCCAGGCAAAACCAGCACAATGGGGCTAGTGTATGGATAGGATTCTTTGCCTTTCTAATCTCATTAAATTTAAAAAAAAAATCAAGTACCTTTTTCTCAGTACTTTTACACTCTTTGATCTCTGCATCTCCTGCGGCATCTCCCCGCTCACTTGAGTGAGTTGGACAGATGCAAGTTTTTTCTGCTCACATCTGTGGCAAGGGAGGGTCTTGTGTACATCCTGCAGTGACTGACTTGTAACTCAGTGGGAGATGAATGTCAGAAATGAGGAGTGCTAAATTTTTGTCAGAAAATGGACTTGGAACAGCCTGCCCAGGGAGGTGGTGGAGTCACCATCCCTGGAGGTGTTCAAGAAACGGTTTCTTGAAAACAGCTTATATTGATTTTAGAATATGAATAACACCCAGTTAGTCCTAGAAAATGTTATTAGAAGAATTTTAATGTGAAAGGTGAATCACCCGAAGAATATGGTAGCAAACAGTTCATCAGTAACAGTACTGTGGAAAGACAGACGAGGTATGCACCCTTGTAAGATTTTCTTTGTGATGATAATTTTTGTTGTTCCCTCTTAAAATTCCTACACTTCTTTACTGCAAACTCTTTATAAACCTGACAGAAGAAGATACAGCAGGAAGAATTTTAACCACTGCACTGCAGAACTGGGCAATGCTCCTTAACAGGCACCTTAATGGGACAGCAGAAGTACCAGGAACAAATGGTACAAGATGAGCTTCAATACCCACAGACAATACTGATATTTTATGATGGATCTGGTTATAAAGATTTTAGCATGGAAGAATTAAACCTAAAATGTACCTAAGCGACCAATGAGTGAAGAACACTAACTGGCTCTTTCTCCATTGCACTATGCTTTGTACAATCAGTTACATTTACAGAATGTAAGCAGCCAACGTGAGGCAAAGGTTTATGGAAAACTGATTTTGGCAGCATTTTGTGGAGGTTTTGTCAGAATGTAAAGTGATGGGGTAGTTTGCAAAGCAATTGCATTTCTTGATGCATTTTATTAATAATTCTCAAGGACTTTGAGAAAGAAAATGTTCAAAGCTCAAAATTACAGGTGAGCCCACATGAGTGATGACATCAAGGTGAATAATGGCACCTGCTCTGGTTAGTTCTCAACCAAAGCTATGTCCCAGGATGTGAGTAGGATCAACTGTTCCTTGATTTTTGCAGGGGGCAGACATAAGAATATTTCAGATACACTCTCTTTTTAAGTTTGGTACATGAACAGTAAGGAAAATTCCAATTCTTTCTGGACATAAAATGGCGTATATGTTACAAATACGTATTTTTGTCATCAGTTTATATGTAGTGGCTATACAGCAATTATTAATACGATTATGTAACATGGATATAAATATCTGAAGAATAGATGGTTGTTTCAAAAAAACTTTTAATCCAAATAATTTTATTAGGTCAGGCATCTTCAGTGCATTTTTTTTTTGTTGATGTGGAAGTTAATCTTTAAAGCTATTGATATGACTGATTAAAATAAATGGAAAAACCTTTGTAGAGAAGAACAATACAAATATATTAGCTTTCATGTAGGTGTATTGTTATCTTATGCTGGAGGAGGTTGTCTCTGCAAAATTTCCCTGGGACAAGGATAATATATGCCATAATGGATTATGCACAGTCCAAAGGAGTGTCAGACAGGCTTAAAAAGGAGCTGAAGTAGTTTCTGCTGCTGAGGCCACAGAATAAAGAGGTTTGGCATCATTGACTCCTGGCTGTTTCTAATGTAAGAACCTCTAGCAAATTTCAGTTTAATTTTGCATGCCAGTATTTTTCTCTCTCCTTAGTAATTGGCTTTTCTAAACACTTGTGAAAGACACATTTCCTTTAGAAAGCTGCAGCTAAGAGAAGCTTGAAAATGCCGCCACAGTTCATGAACTGTGTCAGCACAGTACAATTTAAGAAATTTGATCTCTAATCCTCTGCCTGAGCCATTATGGTCGGAGCTTTCATAATGTTGTATTAGATTGCTTGTTTACAGTTTACTTTTTGGTCAGGAAAATAAGATCAGTCCTTTACTAACAATACAATTACAGTTCTTCGCCATAGATTTATAGTAGTAGAAAAAAATTGATTTGTTGGACATTAATGTTAAAATGTGAGTGTGAAACATCTGCCCATCAAATACCAATGAAGTCACCTACTCACACTCATCATTGGAAAACATAATTCTGAAAGGCTGGTTTATTTTTATGTTCTCCTTTATGATAAATTTTCTTGTATATTAAAACAAACAAAAAACCCCAACATGCCCCATGTTTTTTCATGCACGTTTTTTCATTAAAATTAATTTTTTAAATACCATGACTTGTTACTAGTTTTGCCAGCCTGTTTAGAATTGGGTTTTGATATCTTTATAAAAACTGCTATTCTGCCTCTTTAGAGCTTTTTGTTTGTGGTGTGTTTTAAATGAAAAGAATGCTGTTTGGCAGATTTCTCTTCAAGTTCATTGAAAATATGTAGTTAATAGAAAATACACAACCACAAGGGCTCCAGCAGATCCAACCTTCAGTTGTTCAGCAGCTTCACCCAACGCTGTGAGCCTGGCGCTCTGAATGCCCACACAAAGCGCAGTGGGAGGGGGCCTGTCAGGCACTCGGCTTTGCTAGGCGCGTCTCCAGAGCACACGATCCATTTCTCAGGTTCCTGTCACTTTTAGCACATATTTGTTTGCAGCTAACGGAACTGGCTTTTATTGGATGCAGGATGATGGGCCTTTCACGGTGCCTTTGTGAAGGGGGAGTAGTTTGCATATCCATAAGAATACTCCTTCATCCTTTCTACTTTCTTCACTCCCTAAATTAAAAACAAACAAACAAACAAAACCCACCAAACAAACAAACCCCCCCCAACACACACAAACAAAACCGAAATTGAACAGATTTTTGTATTTAATGATATTGTCTTATTTAGAGTGAAACTTACCTTGTACTTTTTCTTTTCATACTTAAGGTGGGTCGTTTCTCAACTTTTGTCAAAGGCACTTTATTGGCAGCTACGAGGTCTGAAGTCACACATTCAGAAAGTAAATTGAGTGTTAAGGACAGATGCCACTGCAGAGCTACTTGTGCTTTCCCACTGGCCTACCTTTAATTGCAGCAAAGTCTTTACTACATTCACATCTGAGGTAAACCGGGACTTGAATTTCAACACCTGTTTTCTCACCAGCTTTGTCACATTTTGACAGCATCCAAAATACACTCAGTGCATTCCAAATAAAGATCCTATAATCTAAGAGAAGGGACAGGTAAAAAAAAGTCATATATAATGGAAAAGACCCAGTGTAATTCAACTGCATCTATTTTCACTTTTGCTATTACATGGTTAAAAACCTAAACGTTCCTTCCCTAATTCAGATCCTTGGCTTCTCGCTGCAGCCACTAGTAGTTCTGGTTTCACATTTTTCATGTACTCCTTCCAGCTACAAAGAAGAATTCTTCTGTCATTCTGTCAGCAAGTTGTTGATACCACCAACAGGGATGTGTGGGCTGCCTAGTAAAGCAGATACTGGCTACCAGTAGCAGTGAGAACACAAACACCTTTCTGATGCCCGTAAGCACCCATCACAACAAAGTCCAACTCCTTCCAAAATTCAAACGCACCTCAGATTTCAGCTGAACGGGATACATTTTGGAAATCAACTGAGGCTAAAAGGTGTCAGGTTCTGCCTCTCTTGTCAGTCTTTATATATTTTGCGCATGGATTTTTTTTACCTTAAAAATTATTTTCACAGTAATCCTTTATTTCTTAGCAAGGTGATGTGAATAGCTTTACCTCATTTGCCTATAAATGTACTGATTTACATATCTTCATAAATATACATGCATACTAAATATAGTACATTATTTACCTAAACGACAGTTTCTAGGTCTACCAAATAATTTTCAATTAAAGGTACACATTCCTTCTGGAAGCAAATGCCCTTTTTGGGACACAATCTGGTTTCTGCGCAGAGCACCCATTAGCCAGGAAGTCCTTCTACAGTTCCTTGCTCTGTGGTACCCATGGCATTTGTTCAGGCTGGGTTTGCACCTTTGCATTCCTTTGCCTCATATTCATTGAAACCCATCATATCTGGTACCTTCCACTGCTGCCTCCTTTCTGGGAGCATTTGCCACAAAGGAGCAACACCCAGCCTTACACAAGCTTAATCCTGAAGTGCATTTAGGAAACTCTAGGACATGTTCCAGGGGTGTCTCACAATCTCTAATGAGAACAGCCATGGAGACAGTTTCCCCTAATGATGCCTTACCTGTTTAACACGTTATCGCCTACTTCTCAAAATGTGGAGCTGTTGATGTCTACCCCCTCCCTCTGGAGAAGGGCTGTGGCTGGCACGATTGCAGCTGATGGCATAGGAACCAAGGGGGCACAGGGTAGTGGGCACAGCCTGACAGAGCCTTTACTTTTAACTGCTTCCATCCAGTACAGCATTTGAAACTAACTCCTCAGGCTCGCAAATTAGTACAATATGGTGCTGGCACACCAGAAAAACAATGCCTTAGCTTGCTTTGGCTGTTGTATAGATGAGAAAAATGTCACATTTCTCAAGTGTTATCAAATAGGTTCTTACTCCTGTCTGCATGTAACAATGCACGGTATTATATGGGCCCAGAAACTGGGTGTTACAAATAGGAGCAACTTCGCTGAACATCAAGAGTGGCAATTTCATGAACTGAAAAGCCTGAGGGAACAATCCATTGTTAGAGAAAATGGGAATATGAAGCAGGTAAATTGTATGTCTGGTTCCAGACATTATCTCTGGAGGATATTGGATGATTTCCATCCATAGCAGATGCATAAATCATCAAAAGTTAAAGTACTGGAAAATTGCTAACCCCTCCAGCCACTTTAATGTGTTCTGCTCTGCTTTGAACAGGGCAGCAGATCTGAGAGCAGATCTCTGTGGCTTCCTACACCGGTCTAACAAGTTTAGCAAAAAATACATTCTTGTAATTAATTTTTACCATGGGGAAAGTAAAAATCTCTGCACAACAAAGCTAGGACAAATCTGAGAAACTCTGAACTTTTTAAGGAGCATAACTTCTGCAGATTGCAGTTGGTTATTATTTGGGTGTTAATTTCATACCGAGATTTCCCTGGCTGAGGTATTTAATTTAACTTACGTAGAGGTCGGTCTCACACCCCTTGTTTTCAGAGAACGGCACTAAGCCAAAATCCATCTCTTTCAGAAAACAGCGAAAACACTTCCAAGAAGGTTGTTAATTGGATCAGTTCCCAACTTTAAGACCATCAAAAGTCATTCAACTAAAAGCTACAGTTCAGTTAATTAACATCAATTTTTTTTTCTTCTGACTACATAATGCTTTTCACTGCTTTGGATAATCTGTCAGAAGAAAGACTAGGAAAAATTATTCTTTGACAGTAACTCTCTGATTGTACTAAATGAACTCCAAATCAGGAGGAGAAGAAATATACAGATTAAAAAAAAAAGCTTTTGCCTTCTGAAATGTCTTCTTCTGAAACATTGGTGTTTTGGATTTTATTACAGTAAGTTAAAATTAAGTTCTTGGTATCAAGTTGGCACCTGTGTTAGATGACAAAATCCTTGCAGAACTAGCTGTAAGAGCCAGAGGAAGAAGTGAGAGCATGTGTGATACAAGGCAGATCTTATGGAACACCCCTGGATGTTCAACCAGGGACACCTAAGTAACTAGGACTCTTTCCTGGCCATAAAATTTGCCAAGAAGACTTCCTGAGAGAGGATGATAGCAGAGCAATTCCTTGCTTTCCAGCAGTGAAAATGAAGGTCATCATCACTATAACAACACAGGGGAAACACTAAAGCCATGCCTTACATTGACACCAGAAGCACAATCCCATGCATTTTGTATGACTTTGGCAATCTGGGAAGGTAAACACAAGAGGAACACACTGACCACCTTAGAATCTTTACCCTGAAATGACAGAACTTAAACACAGAGGAAATACTTGGTTTCAGTTGGCATTATGCAATTCCTTTGACAAAGAAAGGATGGCAAAGTCAGAAAGTCTCATCAATAGCACTCAAGTACATATAAACAGACCCATAGTGTACACAATTCACCACAGAAAAGATTCTCACATAGAAAAAAAAATTATATAGTGTAACTCAAACTTGTGAGATGAACCACATGATAAACTCCAAACAAACCAGTGTTTAGAACATGCCTGAGGACATATTGAAAGGGCTGTGGGAAAGGAGGCTGCCAGTGTAAGCCAAAGACAGATGTAGGTGTGTGGTAAAATTAAATAGTGCAGTAAAAGGGTTAACAATTAAAGCCTTCTATCTCATTAGAAAACAGACGTTTTATTCAGCATCACTTATTGAACAACATTTATTTGTAACACAGGAGAAATGCTACCAAGCGTGACACCACCAGGAGACATTTGACAGACACCAGCACAGCAAAGAGATACACAGCAAAGAGAGTATTTTTTCAGTTCCTTTAAGTACCACACACCATCAATCTAGACTATTTGGTGCTCAGCATGTGATGCTTAATGTTGGCGTTCGTTCCAATGGATAGAGGGCTTTCCAATGGACAGATGACTGACCAGTCACTGCGTGCTTAAACAGACATCATGATGAGGTTTGCTTTTACCTGTAACATTGCCTAAGGCACCCGTCAGCACAACTATAGAACTGAATGTAGGAGTGGAAAGTGTTAATGAAAACAAGAAATTGAAGCTGCCTTCACACTGATTCCCTGCCCTCTCCCTTGAACAAAGTTTTTGCACATGCCAAGAAAGCTGCCTTGGACAAGGAGGTACTTCAGTTCAAGGATGACACTGAACCATCAGCAAGATTTGACAGGCTAGAGGCTGGGTAGGGGATCACGTAACCACATGTATGTTATGAACTCAAAAGGTACAGAACTGATACAGAATCTGTGCAAAACTCAAAACAACACTTTGCCTTTTTGTATTATGAAGCTAATGGATTCAAAAAAGAAACAAATAAAACAAAAAAACCCAAACACAAAAACCAGAACCCCGAAGCCTCAATCTATAACAAAGGGGGAACATCTGTTGAAATTAAGAATTTCATGTCAACAAGGATAATTTATAGCAAAGAATACAGAAGGCATTCACCAAATAAACAGTTTGCCAAAATTACATTAATTTCATATCATACAAAACAAGTGAACACAGACTACTAACTACTGCCAAAAAATAAGGCCACATATTAAGAAAAAAGGAAAATGAAGAATTTGGTATGAACCAGTCAAAATGTGAGAGGTCTTAGTGAAATAATGGAAACTTTGTTGGAGATGCCTGATCAACTACAGAGGTGCTAACGAGTAAGTCAAGTTGGGCATTATGACATCTTGGAAAAAAGGTGTTGCCAAAAGTTCAACCTGGCTCGTTGAGAAGGGAAATTAAAAAGGCGAATAAAAAGAAATGTAAGTAACATTTACAGTGTGAAAAGATTGTCATCTTCTCTTCCACTCTATCAGTCTAATGCGTTTGATCTCCTTTTGAACCCAAAATGGGGACATACCACAATTAAAAGTGGCTCTTCCTCCCATTAATTCATCCACAGCATTCTCCCATTAAACAGTACATTGTGTAGGATGAAGAAGTTACTAAAAAAGGAGAGGAGGGGGGCATGGGGGAAGTTACTTTATGCAAATAAAGTTTAAAGTAATTAAATTATTAAAATAAAATTAAAATGCTATTTTAGAACTCAATACTGAAAAAAAAATTAAAGACACCACAGTTATTTTCAAAATTCTTGACAGCAGACTTTTAAACCAGGGGCTTTGATCTCAGAGAGACTTGACAAAATAGTGACAGAGAAAGGAAAAGTGTGGCAATGGACTGACAAGGAAGGCTTTCATCGGACTGCTAGAGAAAACAAGATTATAACCTGTTTTACCTGCCCTCCCACCCTGCTCCCCCTGCCTGCTATTGAATGTTGATCTGACACTTGAATCCTGAAATTAAGCTTCCCCTTCCTGTTACAGGAAATGTTAAGAAGCATAACCTGCCCTTGTGGCACTCTGAGGTCCAAGTGTTCGATGAATACACAACGCCTGGGAGCCCTGAGTTCCGTGTGCCTGACAGCAGGAACGGTCTCTCCTGGTGTGCCTGACGGCAGGAATGGTCTCTCCTGGCTGCTGACCAACACCAAAGGCTGCTTTGCGTGTTCGGTCTTGGCAGTTTAAATTCCTGCCTTTGCACTGGGGGACAAACGTAACAACTGAGTCAACTGCAAATATTCGTTCAAGCTTGAAATGCAGAGTAAACAGATAAGTGTACTACAGCAATTAAAACTGGGAAGACTGTAAAATACAGCTGAAGCGAAGAGCTTGATGTTGCTTATCCCATCAAGCTGGATGTTCTTATATAACTTGAACAAAATCTTACATAAACATTGCAACAAGACAGTTTTGAAGAGCTGTTTAACTGACTCATCTCTGAAGTCCTGGAGAAAGTAATCCAGGTCCACTACACTTTTGAGTATTACAAAGTTTACACAAGAGTGTTTAAAGATTAAAAATATTTTATTTACACTTTTCTTTATACATATTTTATACATTTTTTTTCAGCTTGAAACCCAAACAGAGCACATATGCAAGTCTGAGCATACTGTATCCATAGCAAGGGAAAATTACTTTCTGCCAAAAAAAAATAAGACAAGAAAAAATGCTTTAAAACAGTTAAAAAGAGGCAATTCTTAAATTATTTAGAGAAGTTTATAGCAGCCCTAGGGTAATCATTAGACAGTTAATCCAAATGTATATATGAGGTCATATACATATAATTTTAATTTTCTAAGGGAAAAGTATTTGCAATAGCTAGACACAAACACAGTACAGTTTGAAAATAACTTTTCCTGTTAACTTATCAAATACATTCTTATCAATACAAACAATCTGATATTGTACACTGGAATTGTGGGATATTATAATGGAATTGCAATCTCCAGCATATAATAATTTATTTTAAAAAGATCTACAAAAATAACAATATATAGGGAAAAATATTTAAAATAAAAACATAGTTCACTCTTCCCTTCACCTGCTCCAGAACTGACATAAAAGTTAGGTGGGTCCCACTGAGGTAATAAAAGCCCCCTAAATATAGCTAACTTTACAGTCCTACAGAACACTGCATTCCTAGACTTACAGTAAGATTTTTCTACCAGAGCCATAAATAAAAACTATCTGCAAATAGAAATTATTTTCCCCTAGCTACCAACTTAATATTAATCCAAAGGTATTTGAAATTGATTTTTGAAAGCTATTTTTAAAAGATTACATAAACATTAATTGAACTTAGGGAAGTGTAAAAAAATTAGTAAAGGGACATACAGGAAAGCTGTGCTCATAACAAATTCGTTTTTCTGCCACGTGCCACATACAACTAAGTTTTATGAAGTTTACCCACAAACATGGAAATTTTCAAATTACTCACCAACTTTCAAAAATAGAATACAGTTGCAAAAGTAGTCATTAGTATTTATTTTAAGCAGCTTCAAATTGTTTAACAAACATGAAAATCTCAGAATGTTAACTACAGGACACCAGCAAGCGCTGTTCAAATAGATGACATGTGTTTTCCAGTTACGTTCTTTCCCACTCTCCTTCAGTAAACCCCACCACGGGTTTTATTCAAGTAACTTCACCACCTATAGATATTTTTCTTAGGAGAAGGGGAGCAGGAGGGATGTTTTCTCTAATGGCCCCAACCCTATAAACTCTTAAGCACAGGCCTAGTAACACTTGTGCTTCCATGTTTTCCTTTAAGTACCGTACAGTCTTCTGTTTCTTTGTGCTGGACTATTCACATATGTGAAGCATACATCTGAAGTGTTAAAAGAATCTGGGTCCAATTCACTATATTTTAAAGAAAAGATGTATTTAAAAGGCAAAATACCTCTACAAATGTGACAACTTCTAAAAAGGCTTTGACATACGTAGGTTGACACAAACTAGAAAGTTTATTTTAGAGAACCGTTAGTGTCTCCCCACAATGCTTATCCTCTCTTTGCTAAAGAATGGACATAATGAGTTAGGCAATGGGGTTTTTTAGATCAGTTTGAATTCGCACTGCTGAATTTTATCTTTGCTTCCTAAGTGTCAAGTGAAGTTTCATCCCTGACACAAGTAGTTACCATATTATCAGCATGAGGAAATGCTTGGTTTTCTAAGGAGGGCCCCAAGGAAAAATAGCCGCAAATCTCAGAAACCAGAGAAATATTAGAGTCAAACCCTCAGAGCTAGTTCTAACAGGACTGCTACCACACTGCAGAAAGTAGGGCATCCATGTTTTTCAAAAGAAAGTAACACAAAAGCAGGTTGCCAGGTAGCTCATATGCTGCCACTTCCTAGCAGTGCTTTCTGAAACAGCAGGACTCTATAAAACCAAGGACTGCCTTCTTCCAGCTGAATTCCTGGGGAAAAAAATTCCTAAATTTCTTTTTGCCAGCTGATACCTCCCACAATGAAACTACCAACACTTTCTGGCAGAAAATTAGCTATTTTTTCCTTATGCAGTGCTTATAAAAAAAAATCTGCCCCCTAAAAACAGACATAGGAGTATGCGAAATGGGAACTGGCGGTATCCAGTCCCTTTACAGGCACACTGTGCTTTTTGTCCATTGTGTCCAATTGAAAAGAAAATTTCCTCCTGAAGTTGGTTGCTAAATTAAGAAATGAATCTGATACATTTTTTCTACAGATGTGAAAAAACCCCAAAATTGTAACTCACTGTGTCCACTTTTTTGAAAAAGGCAAGTACACTTGCTTTTCAAAGCAAGTCATAGGTTGAATTTTAAATATGTGAGTGACATTAGATTTCCTGGTATTCCATTATGGGATGGGAATAGGAGAACCTCCCCAAACCTAATAACCAAAGATCACAACTTACCTTTTCCTTGACAAATGAGAGGCATTTAAATGTTTTTTGAAACCCATGTTAATCTGACCATAATGCTCAAAATTTGATAGTAATAGGCAATTCTCATTAGCCAGCTTAGGTTTGTTCCTATTAAGGTACTAAATTATCTGGAGCTAAATACTAAGAGCAAACATAAAAAAAAATTTCAATTTAAAAAATCCCTCCAATATATAAAGTAACAAAAGTAACTGCCTCAAAAGTTCCATTGCAGTATAAAAGAGAACAGAGGCTAATTTTTATATTTCTGGTCTGAAACAATAAAAGCACGGTAGAAATGTAAATTGAGAAAACATTCTCACTTATCCCCACCATTCTAATCCCAAGCAAATTCCAACCATCCCTAGGGCTGGAAAGGTTACAGCCAGCCTCTCACTGGAGACACAACCTCAGGGAAGCTGAAACCAACAGTTCAATTATAATTTCACAGAACAATTACTACTACAATCCTGAACGAGATCTTTCAGAACTGGGCACCTGAAGATAACTATGAGCTTAAAAGCAGAGCACCAAAACTGATCTGGTTCTTCATTTTTCAAGTGTCAGCACTCTCCAATGGCTTTAGTGGCAGTTGCTGAGCACACAGAACTTCAGAAGGCGCTTAAATGAAGACTCAAAATTGTAACTTGAGACACCCCTATCCTTACCATTACTTTAATAAAGTCTTGGCCATGTCTCTAAGATATCTGACTCCTGAACACCACATATCCAGAGCCAGGGCTGCTCCCCACACTGGCACTGGCCCCACATAAAGGGAAGTGCTCTACTCTGTGTAACGTGCCCAGGACAGCCACCTCACACAGGAATAGTTTTTACTGCCCCATTAACTTATTGAGAGTTGAGCTGGTGACAAAGAGCATAATAAAAAATAAAAATAAAATTAAATTTAAAAAAATAAATTTTAAAAAACCAAACAAAAAAACCCCACTTTTTTTATCTCTTTTGCCCCAATACTCCACAAACTATGTACAGTCAGCACGCAGCCAGCACCTACCAGAGTCAGTTTATCACTACTGATGTAGGGTGATGCACACGAGTCTCACAGTGAAACTGAGGTTTTAGTGTAAGCCACATTTGCTCTAAGTTAAGCTATCAAGAAAGTAAATTAGATTTCTAACTCAGTAAAATGAATTCTTATTAAAAAAGACAAATTTAGCTGCAAACTAGTCTGCATCAGAAGGCTGAATATCAATATTTGGCCCAGTCTCTTCTGGTGTCAATAGCTTATCACTACAGCTATGATGGCAAACATCCTCTCTTTCTTTTAAAACAGATGAAAATACGCGATTAATAACTCCTTTCTAACAATAAACAAACCCTAAAAATCTGCTGACTTGCCATATAGCTCCAAATACTCGCATTTCAACGCAGAACATAATTCCTACAAAGATACCAGAACACAATATGAGAAGTTTTACACATTGTTTTAACTTCTATTATTTCAAACTTCATTTACACAAATAGGTGTTATTTTTAACATGGAAAATCTAGGGTGATTTTGGTCCCTTTGTAAGTGCATTCTTTTGAACTCCCTGAGTACTGTACATTCCTTTTCTACAGTGAATTCTGACTGGAAGATGCTGAATAAAGTGGTTTTGCATTGCTGCATATAAAGTAAAGTCTATTGCTTACAATGAAACACAGCAGCCTAAGATTTTACAAAATACGCAGCTGCATGTTTCAGCATCTGAACTACGTGTGAGCCTTCAGCTTCCCCAGATCTCTCCTTCAGGTTCCAGAAGTGGCTAATTTCACATCCATAAAGATAGTCAAAATGCAATTACTGTTATTATTTATGTCTTGGCAGATAATTCTTACCAATCTGCTGACATTTATACCTGCAAATTAACACAATGGAATATTCAAAGCCCTCTTGGACCAGCCATCTCTATGCAGGCACTCCAAGGTCAGTAGCCATAGTTGTGTAGGTTTGTATAAAAGAAACAAAAATTATACTAACAAACCAATTACCTAACGCAACAGTTTCAAAACACAGTAGTTCTTAACAGTTAATAATTAAATAATAATTTAAAAAGATTATATAAGCAAAGTACTGACAATAAACTGTAGTATATCCAGTATCCAGTTCCAAAAATAACTGTGGGTTGCAGCAGTGCTGAGCATTTGCTTATTGATGTTTTCCATCTTCATGAAAAAGGAAAACTAGGCAGCACATTGAAACCAAAATGAAACTCAGGTAAAATGAGTTTACTTTTTAAAAATAATTTATAAAATAACAAATAATCAACAGTTCATTATGTAGCAACAATATAAAGAGTTTAAGGTTACTCAATCAATCAGTACTAAAGATAAGATACTTCGATACCAAATGAGGCCTCCAGTTTCACTTAAGAACCTTGAATTATTTAGCTCATTAAAGAATACCCCAAATTCAACAGATATGGCTGAATCTGTGCGCTAGTTGAAACATAACTGCACATAAAAAGATGCATTTATATACATTTTTTACAGTGTATGCACGTGTGTGTGTACACTTGTTTACTCACCAACAAACACAACACAGACAATAGAAGGCAGCATAGAAATGGTGTTTTGAATATAAAAATGCCTTGTTTTCAATTTAGTAGAAAATGTGTAATTTGCATTTTGGCAGACTTACTGGTACAACTATACAAAACCAGGAAAAAGGTCATGCAAAGGGATTAAAATTATTCTCCAAAGTAAATAAGGGAAAACAAAAACACCTAGTAGATTTGCCAGTACTTTGCAATTAATGGGAAAAGTATCTAAAAGACCAACATAAAATACAGAAAAGTTTTGTTACTTTATATCTGGTTGTACCCTAGTACAGATGATGACGTCCATTTTGATGCTCAATAAAGAATGAAAATAACATCTTTCTTCTCTTCCTTTCACAAATACTTTGTCAAACTCAACTTGTTTCAAAAGCATAGTAGTATAATGGCCATTAGAAAAAAAAAGAGAACACATTGTGGACATAAAATATTACAAAAAAAAAAAAAAAAAGCAAGACTCAAAAATATATCTTTTTCTCATACTTATATTTGTTAAAAAAAAACAAGAAAGCTTTTACACAGTCAGACCAACTATCGCCTTTTCTAATAAACTTGGTAAGTACACTCCCTGCACTCCCTGTACATCCTGTTTCTCTTGAGCATTCAGCAGTTGTTCTTATACACAAGGAAACATCTCTGCAGAAATTCAACTGGTTTGCAACTTTTTTAACAAATTAGTATAGCTCTTTCGTATTTCATTGGGTAGTTCATTCTGTTTTAGCTGCAACGTCTAACGTGCTCCAGAACATACTCAGGGAAGTGCAGGCTGCAGACCTGTAAGCCATCCAGCTTGCACGGCATCCTTGGATATTCATCTTCTTTCCATTTGTTTTCCTCTGGATCAAAAGTGAGAATCGAATCACTGTAGTGACCATTGTAACAAAGGCCTCCAAGAACCATTATCTGTTTGTCCAGAACAGCTACACCATGACCACTCCTACCTATTGGCATAGAAGCCAATATAGTCCACTGATCAGTATCGGGGTCATAAACCTCTGTAGATGGACATCCTTGAGATTCAAAGGAGGCTCTCAGGATCACACAGACACCACCAAAGACATAGAGCTTACCATTATAAGAAATCATTTTGTGAAAGCATCTTGCGTAATTCATTTTGCATTTGTTCTCCCAACAGTTAGTGACCACTTGAGTTCTCCGTGTTCGCTGCTCTACCGTCCCTTCTTTACTGGGATCAAACACACACACTTGCTTAGAAGTCGAAGATGATGTAATTCCACCAGTGATATACAACTTGTTACCAAGCACAGTCCCTTCATGTCCGTACTTATTGACTGGATAGGGATCCACAAATTCCCATTTATCTTCAGTAATATCATACCGTTCAGTCGAGTAAAACGTTTCGTCCCTGGTTCTCCCAGCCACCGCATAAACATACCTCCCAATGACTCCAACAGCAAACTCGGATCGTGGCACAGACATGTCTGCCATTCGTAACCACGTGTTCTGTCTTGGGTCATATCTAAACACTTTGGATGAAGCATGAAACTCACCATCTGGCCCCAGTTCTTCCCCACCTAGTAAGAACACGAAGTTATTTACAATGGCAAGGCAGTCTGGTCGTAAAGGTACTTGAGGACCCTCTAGCTCCCACCAGACCCTTGGTTTGTGCAAGAGAAGGATTTTACTGTTTACCATACTGTGTCCTATCATTCCTCTAAATACTGCAGTCTGGGGTTTGGCAGAACGAATTTTGTTTGATTTCATTTCCATCAAAGGCTGTTGGTGAACGCTATGAAAGTAATTCATGGCTTGGTCAACCTCATGTCGCAGCTGCCGGGAGTATCGATAAAACTCTGATGTTTTTACCTATGAATACATTTAAAAGATATTAAAATTCTGACCAAGAGAAACAATGCAGAAAACCTAAATCACTATGTGTCATTAGAAGATTATTTTACTTTGTTTCATTCAGGCAATCTTGAGAGCAATTGCATTTATGCATGAAAGTTTAAAATGATGTATTGTTATCCAAAATCCAGAAGGCAATTTAGTGATTAAGAGCAGTGACTAACATTTTCAGCAGAATAATCACATGCAGAATTTATGTTGGAATTAGGCACAACTGAAATCCCCAAGTCTAAAAATCATTATTCCTTCTTCCAAAGAAAGCTTCTGTTCATCTCCTTAAACCATAAAGCACCCAAATTAAAAATTCACTCTTTTCCTGGGTTTCAAAGTCACTCTACACACCCCTTCTGTGGTTACCAAGGTCTGGTCTAGTCTGGTTTTTTTCTGAATTCTCACAATAAAGCCTGAGCTCCCACATGCTAGGCTCTGCTCACAAGGCTATTTAATTGCCATGGTGTGGGAAGGGAAGGTACCCAACCCGCTTCCATCAGAATACGTGCTTGCACCAACCACTCCTCATGGGGACGACCTTACGGCATCCCCTCTGTGTCTCCACATGTTACCACAAGCCTCTAACACAAGAAGGTAACATCTTGACCTATAATCATTTGGGTGTGCATTTCTTTGGCAAATTGCAGAGGTAGGTTTGAACTTTCACTTCCCAGGTGAGAGTTACAACCTAAGAACCATCCCTGCTCAGTTTTTTTGGAGTTGTAGATACAGGGGAAAATAGGAATTCCTTTCTGAGACCCTTCCTACTATCTAAGCCAATTTAGGTGCCTGAGGCAGGTCCTGAGACCCTTCCAAAGCACATCCCTGTCTTGAACATTTTAATTAATCTACCTCGAGGCAGTCCTCAGCTCACTGTGGGAACCTCTTCAGAGGCTTCACTCTTCCTGTACAGTCTGGTGTAACACAGCATTCTGAATCACACTTCTAAAACAAACAAAAACCTGCTAGAAGTTGCCAAATCCACAAATCTTGAATCAGATTTGATCCTAAATCTGAGTTTCTTTCACACAAAATTGAATTGCTTTCAAACAGTCTGAAAGCCTTTAGTACCCACCAGCTCCAAATAGAAAGCAATGCTCTGAAAAAAATCTGAGGCCGCGCTGAAATTTCAAGTGACCACAAAGTAACACCAGAAGCTACTGATGTTAAGTATCTTTTACCCCCACCTCCTCCTATTCTCTGTCCCAAAGAACAATTGACTCAGGGGTGGTGGTATGAATTTTGACATATATGGAAAGAGATATGGAAATTAATGTTCTTTATATCTTGTGAATAAAGTAGCTGCTTGTTCCATAAACACATACTATTAAAATATTGTTAGCCATCTGTTAATCAACTCTTCCTTATGTAGTAATTAAGACATTCTGCTGTCAAAGAATCATTAAAAAAAAATCTTTTGAACTGTTGTTATTGAACGTAATTTGCACAGTTTGAGAGTTTTAAATATTAGATTTAAAAAAACCCCTGAATAATAACATACTAATGTAAAGCAATATATAGCTCAAGAGTGACAGTGACTTCATATTTTTATTTACACTTTTTCTTTCCTCCACTTTAATTCTGACAAGTTCAATTTATCTTTGTCTGAAAAAAAGCGGATGGTCACGTGTAGATCACATATGTTATTCTTGCAGCAATGTTCAGCTTCTTTCTACTGTTTTTACCAGAAGTGATTTTGGAGCAAAATGGTTTACTCAGGTATGGTACTTACAGAACACCCACAGTAAGCCCAACTCTTCTGGGAACAACAGCTCTATTTTCTTGTTGCAAATAAAGAATAGATCATACAAAGACAGATCTGCTTATATGGTATTTGTTAGAATAAACCATATACCTCGCCTAACTGGAAAGACTGAACATAAATTACAGAAAATATGCTGGCAGGGAGAACCACAGCACAGAAACATGGTAACATATAAAGGTTAGAAAAAATGAAAAAGGAAGTTAAAATAAGAAAGAATCATGGCTGGGCTACTTTATCTTTAAAAGGAATTTACAAACTGTAAACCAGGACTACTTCAGGTATTCCCAAACTGGAGCTAGCCTCTTTGGAATTAAATAAAAATTGTTCCACTTATATGCAGTTCAGGTTTTCTTAGATAATTATGGAAGACAACAGGATCAACAGGCTTACAATGTGAAGCATACCAGTTAAGCCAGGCAGAGATGGAAAATGTTTTTCTTTCTCCCTCAACATTTACAACTCTGTCATTACATCTAGAAATCGGAATGCCAGCCAGAAACTGGAATTAAAATAAGCCTACATCCTCATCACTCTATTCCTTCACATGGTCTAAATCTCATTCCATGAGCGCATGCCAAAGGAAATAAGGAATATCTCTAATTCCAGAGACAGACCCTCAGGACCAGGCAATCAATCTATTAACAGTTTCCTACTGCTTATCTTGATAAAGGCACTCATGTCAAAGCAAAGCCTCAAGTTCATACCTTAAACAAAAATGACATCAAGGAGCAAATGCAAGTCCCAGTTATTAACACCCCTCTGTGACTGAAGTTCCTGGGGAAGCTTCCAAAAGCACAAGTTTGAAGAGCTGAACATGAAAATACACAAGCACTAGCAATTCTTACAATATGCAGAAAAAAAAATCCCACAAAAAAAAATTGATCAATTACCTCAATTCTGGTAAGAAAAGGTAATTGGAGTATTCCTAGACTTGGCTGTCGAGGAAAAATATCTCTGTTTTTAGCCATCCACCTTTCACCAGCATAACATCTGCCACACAGGAGCAGTACCTCTGCTGAGGCTCAAAGGATGGTCTAAGATGAATGTTAGGACATGCCTACAGGAAAGTAAAGACTGCTCACACTTGCTCGATGCAAATGAAGACAAAGCAAATGTAGGTCATTTGGCCCACTTTCAGTCACACTGTGAAATATCCCATAATTATCTGAAAGCCCTGTTCAGCCCATAGCAAGGAGAACCCTCTGCCTACACTTTCAAATAATTTTACAGTAATTTTCATTACTTGTGTATATAATCAAAAAAGAGAAGCATTAAAATTCAGGTGGTTTGGTATTTAAAACAACTGTAAGTTGGGCATGTCAGCAGATGAAAGCACATGGCCCTTTGCAGGAATTTCTATCTGACACCCAGAACATGCAGAAGGAAAGCCCTCAGCTTTCAAGAGTAGGCTCTGCCACTACCTGTAAGTATCAACAAGAAGTGGATCAGCAAATATCTAAGTGCTTATACACAGACCAATTTTCCTGTTAAGTTCAAATGGAGAAGCTCTGGAAGGAATGTGTCCAGAATTACCACCACTCAAGCAGAACACACGGATTTCTGCAAAGCAGATGGAAATGTACATTAATCTTCATGAACCCTGAAGAAAAACAAATGTACATTCCTAAACAGTACATCATCAGCTCTGAATTGATAAGTATATATAAAAGCTTCAAAGCATTTTCAAAGTTCTTAGTTAAAGCGTTCTGTTATCTTGCTGAAGGGTCTCAAAGGCAGTTTAAGCTGGACTTCCTTATCAACCCCAGTCTTACTGTAAAAAAAGGAATTTAATCCAAGTGCTAAAGCTTTGGCCATGTGATTTTTCTACATTCTTTACATTCTTTCCAATTCTTTCTCTTTAATTTTCTGGAGAAAACCTTCTTAAAGAGGTTATGCTGGGACAAAGTCCTAATGTAAGAGTTTCCTCAAGATCTCCAGAGATGGAAAATGAGAACTATCTCAATGTATCAACTACCAGTTACAATGGTTCACAATCAGACTTAGCTACACAGACTGGGAACAGCATAAACAAAATCAAATGTGTCATTCCATAATAAAAGATATACAAATAATTAAAAACATCCACCCCTCTATTCGCCCCCTAGGCAGTCAATACCAAAATCACCACCATCCCTCCAGTCACAGTCTATTTGAGCTTTAATGCATTTTCTCTTCTTCATTTTAAATCCGTGAAACACTCCATAAAAACTGCTGGCTTTCCAAATTAATGCAGCTATTAATCATTGCCTATTTTTCTGCTGTATTGCAATGCATGCTTTTCTAGTTGTAGCAGCTATGGAAGTCTCAGAATCTTCCATTTATATTATATGAAGAACTAAAACAAAAAATTAAGCCATTAATTTCTAATTTGAAAAGTGATCCCCACAAAAGACCAGCTGTTATGTTCACCAACTTTCCCCCTCCCCCAAAACAATTATGCTAATTAATAAGCTGCAGGAAGAGCAATGAAATGCAAGGCAGATATTCTGTAACACATTTGACTTCAGTATATAGCTTTTGAAAAGAAAAAATTTTCATCGTACCACCACTTACAGCTACTGCTCGATTTGTATTCTTGTTACTTAAAGGCTTTCAAAACCAGAAAGAAAGGCTTCTTGTGAACTGCCCAAACTTAACATCTATTGTTTGTGCACCTGGTAACTAAATTTTAGTATGTCATTACATGGGGTGGACATTAACTTGTTTCCTTCTGTAGGACTGGTAAAAATCCTCAAAGACAAAAGCAAAAGCACAGAAAAATCTCAATAGCTCAAATCATCTAGAGGCGACTTTATCATCTCTAGTCACATAAACAGAGAACTATTTCCAAGAATCTAACCATTCTTTTCTAAGCCTGCCAATTCTGAATGTGTAACTGATGCAACTCAAACTCAGCTACTAGGAGTACAGAAGCAACACTCTGCCTTTCCAATGAACAATGATGGCATCTGTATCACACTTCTAAAGACCAAATTCTTACTCTCACTTGAAGAAAAACCCAAACTTATTTTACTAGAGATTAACCTGAATCAAAACAGAAGATACATCAACTCTACTAACAAGGATCCTTATTATTTTCACACCTATTTTTCTCTGGCTATATTCTAATCACAAATTTAAGCTGGTATGAGAACTGGTCAGTACCAGTGAAAGGCTTTGAAGAGCTATTCTGCCAGTGTTACAAATCACTTCTGCGTTTTCAGCCTAACCACAGAAAGGCACAGCCTCTCTGCAGCAAGGACAATGCCCTCAAATTGATTAGTTGGCTGTTCCTTTTAAGAAACTGGAAGAGAAATTAGCAAAGTCAAGCTAGAGTCTAACTCAATCTAGTATCTCAAATCAGAGTGGAGTCAACAATCTATATGTCACAATTAAGAAGCTCAGCACATAATAAATAGTGCTTGCAAATCTATTAAAATCAACAATAACTTTAACAACTAAAAAAATTAAGCACAGCACCTATTTACAATAAGAGGGGCCCCCTACCCTCACCCACACTTCTTATTCTAAGCTTCAGCAAACAAAGTTGTGAAAGTAGATACTTATGTATTACTAGACATAGAGGTAAATGAGAAAAAAAAATTCAACACGTTTATGAAAGGTAAAGTCACAATAACATAAAATTACAATGACATCTTCACAAAAATTACTATTCGTAGGAACAGGACAGCAGATATTCAAAGATAATGCGCTATTCATCCTACTTCAATAGCAGAAGCTGAAGAACCTAGTGATCAGTAAGTTTTTGATTTAAGCTGGCAACTTATACATCAGCATGGGCTAGTCATAACAAACCTTACTGACTGGACATAAAAATCCCTTGGATTTTAAGGACAGAGATTTTGAAACAACATTTCTACCTGAGTAGTACACAGAAACTAAATGGAGCTTAAACAGTATATTTCAGGGGAATCACGACATGGTTGCTACAGTAACATGGAGATTAATTCAATGATCCAGGTGAAAGCCACTCCAACTTCTATCTCCAAACTTCCTCAAGACTTACAGAGCCATGGACATGTTTCATAAAAAAACGAAAGCACGACGTAGATTGTGAAACTTGTGCTTTCCCCCAAACACTTTGCCTTTACTTTCTAACTATTCCCTAAATCCTTACTTGATTTATCTTTCCATTTTCCCTCATACATCTGCATATACTTTAAGGGCTGAGGAACAAAACGAGTTTCTACTCAGAAGCCATTCTTCCAGGACAGTTTGCAGTAAGCAAACAGGCTGTACTTTCACTTGTGCACTCTAAATGCACATCAGCCTCAAGGTATCAATCTAGAGTCACTGATTCAATTTTTAAATTGTACACCTCTCAAAAAAAATGATGCAAGGAACAGAATGATTTAAGAGGCCAAAAGTATCCTTATTGTGACTCGCAAAGTTAAGTTATGTAAGTTATTTATACATTACAGTGACAGGCATCTGAGAAATGTGTATTAGAAAGATTACATCAAAGTACGTATGACAAGCCAGCCAGTGTATAGCAAATACAGAGTTTGCTGAACTGGAAGAGTCAACCTCAGACTGCACTTGGTACATTCACACAGGCATTTAGTATGTGCTGGCTTCAGGAAAAGGGTGGATTCTGTTTGTGGGTCTCCAAAAAAGGCACTTTTATCACTATTTCCCCATTCTACACAGAGAAGAGGGTCTCCCCGGGTTACTGCCAGAACAGAGAACAGATATGCTCTTTTATTAAAAAAATAAAGAGTTCTATATTCTGATGCTGGCTCCAACTGCAGTTGTCCTTTGTCACTTGTCATGCTGGATAACTTAGTACTCTTTAGCCAGGGTAGACCACCAATGCATTCCTAGCTGCAGTAACAAATGACATAATTAGCTCTGCTTCCCTCTGCTGATTGTCCCACTCCATAATCTGCACTGGCTTTTCTCTACTCCCACATACAATGAACAGAAAGGGTATTCACAGATAAAGCTTTTACATGTAGGTATATAATCTGGGATGCTGAAAACAACTTCTCTCCTGAAGCTGTACCTATTGGGCCATTTGGTAGCTGTCAAGGTAAAACATGAGAAGCTCTGTAAGCAGGATTTATACCAACGATATCAAAACCAACTCCAGAAGCTATACCCAAATATAATGCTGAAGACCAACACACACTTTCACTTGCACTTACAGAAATTTAGCTGAAGATAGATAGCTTGATGCTTGAGTTTGTAACCCCAAAACTCACAGAGCTGAAGCAGACTCAGACAAATCCGGCCCTATTAGATTAACCTCAAAAAAATATGTTGTGAATTCTGTAAATTTTATTACTGAAGGGCTTAAATGATGTAATAATATGGTAAAAGTGCTATTTAAAACAAGACACTACATAGTATCCTGCAGAGTTCAGCTCTTACTAGTTAAAAATGTTTTAACCCAATATAAACATTAGTGTTCTAAAATATGTTTAGGTATTTATTTTGTTTATGTCTATACTCTAATATGGCATCATAAATATATTTTATGTATTATTACTTCCTATACTCAAGTTCACACACACAGAAAAAATTCCAAAATCTAAAAATTCACTAGTCTGAAGTAATTAATAGCTCTTATAATCTGAAATACAAGTAAGTATAAGAATTACTGCTTGGATGCTCCAGTGGCTCTTAAAACCACCAAAACCAATACAACCTTGTCTGTACATTCATTAGATACTGAAGTAAAAATACATGGGAGATTAATTTGTAAGAAGCGTAACAAAAACATGGGGTCTGAACTCTTATTAATTTGCTGAGAGGTGAAAAACACAGAAATTGAAGTTGTATCTTATCACACAAAATTAACATTGTTAAAACAGCAGAGATCAACTAATTCCTAACCTGAACACTGTTACTGGCCTGTAAGAGAACTGCTTACAAAGTACTATAATCCTCTACTGTTAAAAATATTCAGAGATTCTCAAGAACTAGAAAACAACAATTTTTTTGTCTGTTATTCAACAGAAAAGTAGAAAAAGCAAGTTCTCTTTTAACTCTTACTACATACAATGAACAGTTGAACTATAAGATCACCCATTACAAAGAGCCCTCTGATATTTGAAGTAAATCATTACATTGGATATCATTGATAATTTTTGATTGTATTATGTCTTCTGTACAACCAAGTGTATGTATAACTTTGCAGGATCAGGGCTGACTTCTAATAGCACAAGCAGTGAAGATATAACATCAACAAAAACACTCTGCAGATTTAAGGGCAGATGCTACTTTTCATTTGTAAATAACCCTTCCCTGTACTTAGGCCACCTAAGCTCTACAGTCACTATTTTTGATTATATTGGTAACAATTATCATAACATACACCCTACATATTAGCTGCAGGTCTAAAGCCTCTGGAAAGCAAGAAGCAACTTGTGGAAAGCAGTTAAGAACGTCTGAAATCAAACTAGATACAAGTGAACTTATTTCAAAATGTCTTTTCCATATAAAGTCACGTATAAACATGTACTGCAAACATACCTGTTCTCCAGCCACTGTTGGTATTATTGTCTAATAACCAAAGACAATACTTTCAGGTGTTTGCCTTCTATGCTTTTCTTTATTAGAAAAATAAATGCTATCATTTTATTCCTTCTCATAGCTTCAGGAATCTAACCTATTTAAAAGCATGCTGCCCTAGCTAAATAATGAATCCTGCCTATTGCTTTTCAAATGCACCAACCTTCTCAAAAACACTGGATGGTGTCATCAAACAAAACCTGATGTTCTGAATGATGGTGTCCGTGTGCCTCCAGCGTCTTCTATCATGGCGCAGCCAGGCCTGAACAGCTTCATACAGCTCTATCTCTGGAAACCTGCTCAGATGATCATTATCCAGGTAGGACATGAGCTTCTCAAAGCTCAGATATGAAAGGAAGTCAGGTCTGGACATGAGTGGCACAAAATTCTCTAGCAGAAAGGAATCCAATTTTTCCCTGACTCCTTCGATGTTTACACCAAAATCATCCAGAAGTCTCATAATTTCCGCACAGTTTTCTAAGCAGATTTTAGCTAAGAGAAAAGAGCAGCAAAACTTTACCACCTCTATAAGCTGGACATACATGGCAGCCTGAAGGATTTCATGAACAGTGTTCATACTCAGTTCAATAGTTCCATAGTACATGAATTGGAGGACATGGCTGAAGCCTGTAGCTGTCAGACCTTTCAAATGGATTTTGTCCTGATCTCGTTCTCGCATGTCAGCTGTGAACATAATCCTGAAGTAATCGCTCTGGGTGGCAAGCAGTGCTTTATGGGCCTGAAATTGGTGGTCTTCAATGACAAGTGTGACATCAAGAAGCAATCCCTCCTCATACAGTGCTCTGAATCCTGCAGAGACACTGGTGTCATGGATGGAGGAGCTAAACCCTTCCACGTCCCCTGCCATGAATCACCTGGGGGGAAGAAAAAGAAATAAATAAAAATAAAAATAAATCGTAATTTCTAGTAACATATTACAAGCCCTTTCTGACCAGATACATACTAACTGAGACTGCTTTGATTAGGACTTTAAAGTCTTCACCATTCTTTTTGTTTTCTCTCCAGCTGAAGAATTAACTTAAGAAACAATTTAAAATACAAACTTTAAATATTTCTCCCCCACCAAATATTCTCATTTTAAAGACAGGGTAATGAACAAAAATAACTATGCAATACTGCCAAAATGATTCCGCACTCTAAGTTAATTCATGGTCATATAATGAACTAAAAAGGTTGTCATGGTTTTTTTTCCTCTCCGCCCTGTCAATCTTCCTAAAGAATTTATCTCAGGGGAGCAATAAAACACCCACTCTTGAATATCAAAGGTTTCAAAGAAGGAAGCCAAACTTCCTTAACTTCAGAAACAAGCTTCAATAGATCTGTACATGGTATGATTAAAAAAATAAATGTTTTAAAATCTATGCCAATTTACTCAAAAGTTTTTTGTAGGAAAATGAACATTTTCAGAGATACTATTTGAGATTGTGTGCTTCACGTCTTCTGTAAAAACACAGTCCCATCATGTTCCCCTCCCCCATTTCGTACTATAGTGATTAATTTTAGGTTTTGAGATTTATAAAATGCAAAATACTAAGGCAATAAGAAGTACTGATAAGAATAGGTCACAAAAAGTAATATTCTGTATAGTGGGCTTAGTGAAGCTTAATTGCTCATTAAGCATTTGCAGATACAGTGTTATTTACATGAAAGCTATAATTAAACTGCAAATAAACCAAAAAGAAATCTAAGAGTAGCAGGATCCTACCCTGTTAAAGTCAAGAAAGATATTCAATAACCAAAATAAAAACCTATTCAAAATCCAAAAATTTCTCAAAATGTTGCTCAATTTCCTTGGGTTTAGGTAGGGTGAAGTTGCACAAGGCAGCTTGAACCAATTAACAATTAATCAAAGGACAGCAGCACACTCCATTCTCTTTCTCTGTCTCATTCCAGGACCTGAGTGCCTGCTGCCTACTTTGAGCCATTTCTGGGGTTCATTTGGCTTCTCCAGAAAATCAATTCAACTCATAAACATGACTAAAAAATAAACTAAGAGCAGGGAGGGACAGATATGAGAAAGACACATGACACAAACATGATCACCTCCGCTCCAGAGCACAGACAAAACCTCAGAACGTAAAATCTTTCTGCTTCCCAGTGAGCTGACTTCTGACTTGACACTGTGGGGTTTGGCACAAGAACTTAATGCAGAGGGCAGGACACATTCTTGAGTAGGAAGGGGGACAAAGAGCAACAACTTCCCTATTTGGCATTAATTTACTATCAGAATTGTTTCAGCTTCTTTTGTTACACTTCATCCCACTTTAAATTACACTGCAACGTTCCCTTATATATTTGTTGCATTTAACTCTGAATTTCTTATAACAACTAAAGGTAATAATGTTTTGGTACTGGTAACCCACATGAAAAGCTAAATAATACCAACACATTAGAAAAACCTGCAGATTCTCAAGGTCATAAAACTTCACACAAGTATATGGACCCAGAAGTGACACTAGGGTGGCCCGTGTTTCACAGCCTCAGAGAGCAGTTACCACTTACCCCCACTTCCTCAAGCACCACTTTCGGGCTGCTGCCATTATGATAGGAATGCACTTTATTAGAGTCCATCAATGGATAATCATCTCCTCTCCTTCACTCCTCAGCACACATCCTGGAAAACCAGACTGGAGAGACCCTTTGTCTGTGCAAAACTAAACTGGTGAGTGGGTGTTTGTAGCCACACCTCATGGAATCAGCACCACTCCCACACTGTTGAAGCCTGATGATGGGTTCTGTGCATGATAAAAGTCAGTGCTGGGAGTGTTCATTACGATTAAGGCCTTCTCACAAAATTAAAATTCCTGAAAGTAAGAGCAGGAGCAGAAGAACAAAGATGACAATCCAAACACTTTCTCACCAGTATCCATGATAGCACATTCCCCTCAATGTCACTGAAGACAAAGAGAAACATGCAAACTGCTCTGGAATCTCATATTGTGAGTCTCTTACTCCTCAACATCAAATGCCTACCAGAAAGAAAAATTACCATCAGCAATTTTTCTTAGTTTTTGCCGATTCTTACAGAAAAGCAGATGAGGAAAGAACCACTTCACTAACTCTTACCATCTCAAAAAGAAGCAACCAATTGAAGAGGAAGCATAAAGCCTGACTTCACAGGATTTTAATTTCTAATTGGATTTCTGATATCAAATAAAAAGGTAAGCACCAATATTAGCTTTATTCCTTCTTTCGTCGAAGCACTTGTAACTCCTCTCTTTCCATCCCCAGTTCTCTAATGTTTAATAATAGCTGAGCTCATACCTCAGTCTTTCCTGCTCAAGAGATTTAATGAACACTTGCCTTTAAATGGGCCACTCATTTTCATAAAGCACACAGCGACTGGAAACAACTTCCAGTGCTGTCTGAAATCAGCCAAGAGGTTCAATGGCTCTCAGACAGTACAGCTGTGTAAGTTACAGTGCTTTGGGAGACCAGCTAAGACTTGGCTCAGCGTCAGTTCCACAATATGGGTGAAAAATGGGAAAAGACAGTTGGAATTTGCAAACGTGAGAACAAGAATAGAATAACACAACAATGTATGGGAGGAGAAAAAGTCAAAAATGAAGCAACATTCCCTAACTGACTGAAGCAATATATATTCATCTGGAAATAATGGGATCTTCCCACCACACAGGCAATCTCACTGAAGGGATTTCTTCAAAACAGTATGCGCATTACTGTGTACCTGAACAACATAAAAAAACCACAGCAGCAAGCTCCAAGCGCTCAGTAGAATCTCTGCCCTTACCTTGAGAAAGACAATTACATTATGGGTACTCCACAAACAAAAAGAGAGAAATTCACTTGTACACAGAATGGCCCTAAAAGAAAGGCCTCTTTCACCACCACCCTCAAAGAAGCAAGAAAAGGAAAAGTTAGCAAGTGAAATTAAGCGGAGAGAGATGACAGATGCACCTCCAGCGTTGCTTTTAAGGATCAAAATAGTAAAAAATACTCCAGACAAACAAACAAAACAAACAACCCCCAAACAAACAAAAATTACAGACAAACAAAACAAAACAAACAAAAAAAAATACCAACCAAACCAGCACCAGAGAGTCCTGGGCAACTGGCTCTAGGTGGCCCTGCAGGTGGCCCTCTGGTGATCCAGAGGTCCATTACAACCCCGACTAGTCTGTGAATCTGTGATTGCGTTACTTTTACACAGACACTGCACTGATGTGGGGATTTTTTTGCAACCTTCTTTTTAATGCTGATTAAATGGAAATAAGACAAATATATGCAAAAAAAATCATGTATACGTTACTGTCCTTCAAATTTTAAATCTAACAAGGCAGGAATCACTGAAATACTGAGAAATAAAACCCACCTGTATTTAGGGAACACCTTTTAGGGTTCCAGCTTTTACATCTCCCTACAACTGGCTATTACATAAATATATTTAAAACTCTGAGTCAGCCACAAATCTCCACAACAGTATCAAAGTGGTCAACACTTGCAAATTTTTACTTCTGAATGTTTTAAAAATGTGGGTGTTTAAATCACTTAATCCTTCTTTTCACATTCCTGCTGATATCACTTTTAGCAAATTTACAGTTTTCAACATCAAAATATTTTTCCTCCTAAACAGCAACAAGCATTTAATGGATTATTTAAGTAGACACAAAACCAGCAAGACTTCTCCTTACACCATCTAAAGAAGCTTCAGAATTCTATGAGTGAAGAGCAAAAGGACTATTTGTCTTCCTGCATTAAATAAAAGGAGCAAATATCCCTTTTTTGGCATAAAGCCATATACGTTGTGAGCAGATAAAATTTTCTTTAAAACAGAAAAGATGTATTGCCAGTGCAAATACACAGCGGGGTTAAAATAGTACAAAAACTGGGAAACTAGAGAATTACATGCATATTATGCTTAACTGGTAAAAATCTTCATTTCTAAAGCTAACATCCTCCGTCAAAAGCAAATAGCAATGTGGTAGTTCAAACATTAAAAAAAAAGCAATACAAAACACTCTCAAACGAAGTAATTTTTCTGAAGCTTAGCTATGCCATTCCTCCCACACACACACTTGCAATCTTTGATGTAATTCTATGCACTATTCAAATGCTGCAGTTATTTCCCAGAGGACAATACATAACGATTTTTTTTTAATATTTCCAATAAAAATGGAAAACTCAGTTAGATTTTCTTCATGCATGCAAATCACAGCAGCACACTTAATCCTAAGGAAGACTCGGAACCTGCAGTGGTCTATAGGAAAACTGGAACAAAAAAATTCCAGTGTATGAATAATGAAGGGGAGGTGGGGGGCAATCTACACTGACATTCGTTATTGTTCTGCACATACTAGAACTGATCAGGGTAATGCAGCACAGGAAGTAAGACTCTGCTGAAAAGCCAAAAGAGAAATACATTTAACCTTATTAGCTGTTCCTGACATTTTTTCCTCTTTTAGCACATAATGCATTAGAGTCTACAGTGGTGTGACTGTAAAATCACTTACTTGGAACACTGATTTCTCATCTTTATTCTGCAGCTGTAATAAAAGTCTGAAAACCCTACTCCAGACTGCTTTTTCTTGCTAAATAAGGAGAACCTTCTTTCCTCAGGGTGTCTGGGGCTCTTAGTCACAAGCAGAAGAAATGGAGTCTAAATGCACTGGCTACCGAGAAGCAAGTTATAGAATACCTGCTTTTGACTCATGCCCTGCTAGATTTAAAATCTCTCCAAAAGCAGTACTACCTGAAAAAGGGCCCTTCAAATAAGTGTCTTTATGTAGTATGTAAGCTTATATGCACTTCCTAGGGACAGAAATGTATTGTTCTAGGAATGTATTGACAATATACCAAGTCTATCACACCAGCTCAAAGAAAAATTTCTGCTTTCTTTTACTGTTGTTCCTTAGTAACTCACTTGGGATGCTGAGACAGCAAGTTTCTTTTGTTTACAGATTATAGAGTACTTGTTCATTCTACCTACCCCATAGACATTCTAAGAAATCACCTATGTGAATGTAGCTGAACAACGAATTTTCACATCATAAAATGCTATTATCTATGAGTTACACCAGAAAGATATTTCACCAGACACACAGAACCATGCTTTGGTTACACAAAGTATTAAAATGGAGCTTAAAATGCAATAATGTCTTCCACCCACCAAATGCATGCATTTAAATGTAAATTTTAAAGCCATTATGCATGCTTTATTTGGTGAGGTGCACAGTAAAGGCTGCCTAGAGCAGAATTCTTTTACTCTACTTTCGTTAACACACTTTTCTCCAGGACATTTCTCTATAGTCAAAGGTTACACACACATATGGAAATACAATACAAGTATTTGAACACACTAGCAAACATTCACAACTGCAGACACGGCTGAAGGCTGGGCCTTTGAATGCAGAGTACTGTACTGAGTAAGAATGCAATTACAACATACACATATATAAATTATAAATAATTT
Source organism: Pomatostomus ruficeps (assembly GCA_013400735.1). NCBI lineage: Eukaryota > Metazoa > Chordata > Aves > Passeriformes > Timaliidae > Pomatostomus > Pomatostomus ruficeps. Next base: position 235,277 of record VYZT01004832.1, on the reverse strand, counting down.
ATCCCTCAGATTAAGCCTCTGTTTATATGGTTTGACACTTAGAAACATTAAACCTTGTCCATCATTTTTCATCATAATTCCCCACTAACAGCAACAGAAGGAGCGATGTGATGAGGGGTAGATCAAGAACCAGTGGGTAGCAAAACTTTCCGTTGCTACAATTGCAAACACAGGGAACAAAGAAATACATCCAGTTTTCATGTGTTTTACCTAAAATACTTTTTAATTAATACACTAAATTTGGGAAACAATTTATCTTAAACATATTGGTATGTTCATGTTCTCAATCCATCTTGAGAATTCCAAAAGCACTGGATTACTTGAGAAGGGAGAAGTTAGGAGCTTACCAATCACTGCCAGAACTCCAGAAATTAAAACGTGGCTACTCCTGAAAGCTGCCCACACTCCCATTTCTTAGGGGCACGCAGCCGACCAGGACAGCTCCCCTGACAATATCTGCCCATGCTGCTGTCTGGGAGCAAGGTGAATCAGTTCACAGCAACAGCTGCACTTTGTATCAGTGCTCTCTGAGGTCACTATGGCTGTGCCAGAAGCGTTACGAGAACTCGTTACAACCAAGCCTCCTAAAACTCAGCATGGAACGTGCCTCAGCTCAGCATGGCTATTCTTCACTCCAAGTGTGCCAGAGCCTGTAACTGCACTTCACAGACACTAAGATAGCTTGAACCATCTGTCGAGAAGGTCACTGCATCACAACACCTGTACAGAAAAACCTGTTCCCAAACACAGAGCAAGCTCAGCTCAACGCTCTTCCAACTGCATTTACTGATACCAGAACAGGTGCCCTGTATAAAACAGCTTATACATCAACGTAAATGAGAATTATCTTTAACTGGAAAAACTTGTATTACTAATACCTAAAAGTTAAATGTTGATAGTGTTGAAAACTACAGATTTGCCACTGCTCTCAAAGTGGACAGAACTGCTCTGAGTGACAACAGTCCTTATATATATATACACACATATATAGATGTATTTATGGCTTATAGAATGATTAATCTTTTCAAATGTAAGAAAAAGGTATGAATAAAGCATGATTCTCTCACTGTGAAGATATTTATTAAGAAAATTATAGTGTATTTTATACAGAAAACTAGCAAGTTAAGTATCTGTTAATAACAAAAAATCTAATCCTATCTTTTTTGACTTATCACATATTTTTAGAACGAGAATGAGATACAAGTAGTATTTAAACTATATTAGTAAAAATATTTTTAATTTAAATTAGGATTGCTAAACTACACCCCCATTTATCTTTTTGCTACCTGTATCTTTACTGTTAACTTAGTAAATACTCCTAGCATCTTCTGAGAAAATTACATTAATTGTGCCCTTTGTTCAAGACACACGGGTTTTGACCTCACTGCCAAATGTCAATCTCATTTGTCAGAAACACAGAAATCTCAAACATATTTAATTTCTACACATATCCCCCAAACTGGAAGCTACATGAATGGAAAAGGTCTGATGTCTCCAGTGTGAGCTCAACGCTGTGCTCTGCTTGCTGAAAGGCAAATCAACACATGTGTAGATCCAAACCAGCCACAGGGTATAATTAAGGAAAGTGAAAGGAGATGAGTGTCAGTGGGAAAGTTTATAGGACATGTGGTAGAAATTAAACACGTTTGCTAGGTGTTGGAAGGGAAAAGACAGGAAGTATGCTGGTGCATGGTGGTATGCTCAGGGGATCTGAATGTGAACTGGGGCAATGGTGGAGCAAGAGTTGGGTTATCCCAGGGGCAAGTATACATAACAAGTCTACAGGAAGCCAGACTTCTGTCGTTCTGTCTTTTTATCCTTTTAGCTTTATGACTCTCCTATTTCTCTTCTAAATGGGAGGGGGAAAGAAACCCCAAACAATAAAAGGCAAGAACTTTAAATTTTTAAGTGATGTTTCAGTATTTATCCAATAGACCAAAGCTCTAGTACCAACCCTGGATAGCTCTACTCGTTCAGATCACGGATACTTTTTTCGCGATCAGCTGCGATGGGGAAGAAATGGCCATGTTCGGGGCAGGAACTCAGATGACCTACTTCAGCCTGGCTGTCGCACGCTCAGCCCCGCTCCGCTGTGAGCGGAGCTCGCAGGGCGAGCTCCCCGGGGAGCGGCGCCGGCAGGCCCGGGGTCCGCGACGTGCGGCCGCAAGCACCCGAGGGGCCCGGCGGGGCTGCGGCCGCCCCGGACCCGCCAGGCGCGCGGTGC
>VYZT01004832.1:216061-228047 GCA_013400735.1 Pomatostomus ruficeps | reverse complement strand
CGGGCCGCTGTGGCGGGTGGGTGGGGGTGCGGCCCGAGGGGCTCCGAGCCTTCTGCGGGGCCCCACCGCGGCCGGTGCGCGCTGAGGGGGCGCGGGAGGCGGCGGCGCCTCGGAGGGCTGAGTTCAGCACGCTGGGGCTGAGCCGAGGGCAGAGGGACACGGGCGCGGGGAAGAGCGGCGGCGCAAGGAGCAGGTCCTGCCGGCCCTGGTGGGTGTGGGGCGCCCGGGCGAGGCGCTTCTCCTCCCGGTGAGTGCGAGGCTCGGCGGGGCCGTGTCCCGCCTGTGCGGCTGCAGTTCTTATGGCTCACTGGTGGATGCAGTTTTCCCTGTGTAAGGTTTGCCGTGTTCTGCGGTATTAAAGACTCTTCTTTTTCCAAAATAGAACCATAAATTCGCGCTGTGTTTCTCCAGCAAGCTCCAGGGGTTGGCTACCAGCTCTGTCTTGGTTGGTTTACCAAGAAAATGTTCTTGAGTATTAACAGCTACTGAGAAATACCAGTCCTGCCTATCACTGTAACTACCAGTGGAATCATTTGCAGTGGTCTCCTGCTGCGATAGTCTTGCCTGTTAAATGTCTCGCCTGGGCTGCCTCACTTGCTACACATGCATGCTACTAGAAGTGCATATATAATATATATTTCAAAGTAGTAAAAAATCCCGTTGCTGTGTCCCCGGTGTTCAAACTGAAGCAGCTTATTTGTCTTTACAGTAATAATGTTCGATGCTCCTCGGGTTTGAGCACAGGAATTCCCTTTGTGTTACGGCGAGCATGTCAGTTTTTTCAGATAGCTTCTTTACTTCCTCTCATTGTTGACCATGGCATTTCCTAGTCGGAAAAGGCACAGAATAAGGACTAGCTGTAAGGTCAGCAGGAATTACCTTTAAGGCCTATTCTCTCGGCCCTTGGGTGCTTACGGCTGAGTGGAGCTTCTTGCTGAGCAATAGCTTTCTGCCAGTCTTGAGGAACAAAACTCCATGCGTGCATAATTGTGTGCACCAGGAAGAATTCTCCTGGTGGCAGGAATTGCATCACGCTGAAGTTCGGCTCGCCCGGCCGGCCGCATGGTGCCATCTGCAGGTCACGTTCCCATTGCTGAGAAGTCATTTTACGTTCGATTCACAAGAAATATAAATTTAATTGTGTGTCTTAGGTGTTCAAAGCTTGTTTTGTATTGAACATGAACATTTTATTTATGTCATACTTGAGAACAGAACGAGTGAGTTTACGTTTTTGCACAGATGTGTTTGATCACTGTCCACAGAACCTTCATGTAACAGCGTACACAATGTATGATTTAATGTGTGTGTTATTTGTATCTTAGCAAAACATTTATATCTTGTCCTGCACCAAAGACTCTTTTGGCATCATGAGTCTTTGTCTGCACTGAGTGGCTCATCCATATGAATTCAATGCAGCATGGAAATTAGCGTACAGGGGAACATTTCAGTGAATTTCAACACTTGTCCCTTATTTGGACAAACAGCTTTAAATAAACAACTCCTTCAGAGTTGTTTCTGTATCTGTATAGAGCATATTTGTGAGGTTTTTGTTTTGCCAGTGGCTACAGAGAAGTTCACACAGCAGACTATTTAGGACAGCAGAATTTTTGTCTGGTACCTAAAGCAGCAATATCAGAAAAAAAAATAGCCATTAAAAAGAATAAAAATGCATGGTGCTAATGAACCCTCTGGACCCACTGACTCAGAAGTGTTAGTTGTAATTCCATATTGGCTGTAATGGCACCTTACACCAACTAAACAACTGTTTATTGACAAAGCTTTGTTTCTATAATATTAGTGCAGTTCACCATTTAGACTGTTGAAAATGAATTTGCATGTTTTGGGTAATTGAGGTTCAGGGTCAGTAAGGGTTTGGGCTGGTTTGTCAGAAGCTTCTTTTGAGGTTTTTTTGTTTTGTTTACTCCCATCTTTAACACTTTGCAGCCAATACTGATTTACAGTCAGGGTTTTGAATTGTAGCCTGTACTGATTTACAAGCAGGAGTGGTTCACTTTTGGTCATATTTTACACACTTAAAAGACTGAAATGCATATAATTTTAACTGGATTTTGCTGAATAGAACTATCGGTTAATTTTAAAGTTTCTAAATTTTTAACTTTCTAAACATTTATATACAAGATGAATAAATTCTAAAATCTCCCTTATACAGGATGTTACCAAGTTGACGCCTCTTTCACCAGAAGTCATCAGCAGACAAGCAACAATTAATATAGGTAAAAATAAACTTAGAAAAAAGAGGGGTGCGTTAGGTGACTCTTCTTGGTGCTCCTGCGGTAGCAGATGGTGCCTATGTGATAACACTTTCAAGAAATTCGTACAGAAGCAGTTACATAGTAGTCTTAGGGACTCGTCAAGCCCTTTTGATTTGAAAAGCACCAATTTTACTTCAGGAACACAGCTGAATAGCATGGGGAATAGTTACTAAAGCAATGTTTATTTTACCTTGAAATAAAGCATTGAAATGAGTTTCATTAAAACACAAAGATCTGTCCATTGGGAGCACAATTTCAGGTCTTGTTCGTTTAAACAAAAATCATTACGAATTCCATATACTGTACTTCTCATGGGGGTTCTGGACTTTCTGGCTGTGGAGAATTTGGGGTGATTGTGTGGTGATCATATTAGAACATTGCACAAAATTAAACAGTGGTTTATTGACAAACATTTCCTTTTAAAACACAGGTACAATTGGTCATGTAGCCCATGGAAAGTCAACAGTAGTCAAAGCTATATCTGGAGTTCATACTGTCAGATTTAAAAATGAACTGGAAAGAAATATCACAATCAAGCTGGGTTATGCTAATGCAAAGGTGAGTCATTACTGTAAATGTAGCAGTTATGTTGCTAATGTATTTCAGGGTGGATGTAAGCTTACAGGTAAGTAACCCTTGAGGAATTAAACTTTTTTTCAATTTTAAAACATCACAGATTTACAAGCTGGATGACCCAAGCTGCTCTCGACCAGAGTGTTACCGATCCTGTGGAAGTAGCACCCCAGATGAGTTCCCTACAGATATTCCTGGCACCAAAGGGAACTTTAAACTAGTCAGGTAACTGCTTTAAATGACTGGAATAAATTGTGTTTACTTCCCTTTGTATGGAAACGGGATTGAGCTGTGAGCTGAATGGGTTCTGGCAGACTGGGCGTTCTTAGATGGGGCACCCCTGAGCTAAGGCATTGTCTAAACTGGTTTGTTGGTGGTCATGAGCAGCCCATGGTACAGCACAGCTGTGTCTGCTGTCCTCAGCTACTTGCAGGATGTTGAAGTGAAATATTTCTGCTAGTAATATAAGTACATTTTAAACCAGCCAGATTGAGAACTTATGTGGACCTCACAAATGCATCTTTAAAATTCATTTTGAGAGGGTGATCTCTGTTAAACTGTTTTTTGCTAAAGGCAGAGTTTTCAAAGTTTTTTAAATCAATATATGGAAGCCTGATGTTTAATGTGAGATCAGGTCTCTCGCTGGAGGCCAAATGTTCTTTATTTACTTGATTTCTGATAAAGTGTAGCGCAGTCTCTATGGAAGCTTAGTAACCACAGCAGTTGTTACGTGGGTCTGCACAATGATTGCTCAAATGAGAGTAGTCATGAAGACTGTTGTACAAAATTCTTAGTTTGTGTTTATGATAAAACACATGTGGGGCTATAACCACATGTCTTTCCTTTTCTCAGATTCCCGGCAGAGCACTTGTACTACTACTGACTTCTGTTGGAGTGTGACAGGCAGGCAGCCATTGTGAAACAACTGGTTAAAAGCTGTGCAGTCTTTATCCTACTGGTTATTTGCTTGTAGTAGAGTTCTGACATCATTAGCAAAGCAGCAGATTAGTCCCTTGATTTTTGGTGGCCTGCCACTATAACAAGGATTCTTCACTAGATAGGTTCAGGAAAGGATATAGTGAATCAACTGTCTTGGTCTGCACAACAAAATCATAAGGTTGGAAATGTAACATCATCTCTGTAGACAAAGCTTTGAAGTGCAGTTACAACCATGTCATTAAAGATGCATGATTTCTTAAAATTGGAGAATGGAACTTGCCTTTTAAAAGAGATAAAAGAAATCCCATGTGGTGTGTTGGGGTTAGAGTTAGTGGTGGTGGGTTGTTTTGATTTTGGGTTTTGATGCTGGTGCATTTAAGTCTAATCTAATTTACAAGTAAATTGGTAAAATGTTAAAGAGGTAGTTAATGTGGATATGTGGTCTTAAATATTAAAACGCAGAAAAAAAATTCAGTAGCTGTTCAGTAGTGCTTGTGTTCTTTTAGAACTTCTTTGAATATACTTTTAAGATACTGCTTTTCAGCATCTCTCTCAAAATGATTATCTATCTATTTTAAGGACATTTAACTTCTGTGTCTGCCTAATCACTGATATAAATGAGTTAGAGGAATTGTTGATAATGGGCTTTTGGATTTCTCTTTCACCTTCTCCTACAACAGGCATGTCTCTTTTGTGGATTGTCCTGGCCACGATATTTTGATGGCTACGATGTTGAACGGTGCAGCAGTAATGGATGCAGCTTTACTGTTGATAGGTAATGATTGCTACTCAAAAACAGAGCTCCATTTCGTAGTATCATGGAGCAGCTTTATATGGGCTTTAAAATCTCCTGGGATGTGGTGAGCAATTTAAACAAGTGAATGCTTTTGAGGTGTGTTAAAGAAAATAGAGTGCCGCTACAATGGCAGTGTACCCCAGCGTACAAGCTGGCTTGTTTCAAACACAGCTATCCATACTCACTAGTCTGGAAGCTGGCCCACTTGATAGAAGAAAGGTAACGTGAAACCTTGTAGCAGTATAGTACTGTAAAAGTTTATCACTTTATGGAAACAGATGAGCTGCAAGTACATTCTGACTTTCTCAGCTTCCTTTAAATATGCATGTAGCCTTTGCCATACAGTAGAGTTCACAAACAGCGGTACAAGTGGTAAACCCAGACAAATATAGGCAAAATATAAGTACAGGAGGTTTAATTTAATTCAGACAACTTTTGTTCTGATTTGCAAGCAACAAGAAGTGAGTAAAACTGATTTTTCTATGTCTATAGAACATTCCAGTGTTCTGTAGTGATACATAGTGATTATCTTTCCTTGATAGGGTATGTCAACAAAAGGAAAAAACAGTTTTAGATAGTGTAATTTAAAGTCTGAGATAGATTATGAGCTGTCATTTGTTCTGCCTGTTTATCTCTAGAAAGTGTGATAGACCGAACTTCAAGGAAGATTAACCACCATAATGGCATATCAGCCAAAGTTGGCTTCTCAGATGGCTGAAATCTAAACCATGGTGATAGCAGCCCTATTCACATACTTGATGGAATTATAGTATAACAGAGTTTGGGGATCTTGGTATTTTTATGACTTTACTGATAAGAAAATTTTAATATAGTTCTTGAAAGGTGATTTGTCTATTATGCTACAGTCAACACTGAGATATCTGAAGAGCTAAAGGATGGAGTAAATCACGTTAGGTGTTGGTATCTTTGGATATTTTAGGTGGGTGTTCCTGCTGGGAGCAGGTAGAATGGGGGAACCTCTCCGGCAGCCTCTCCCCTGTCCTGCACTGTGTGGAGGCTACAGCCAGCAGTTACAGGGGAGAATAGGTGTTTATTGACGTTGTTGCTTCAGGTGTAGCTCACTGAGAGACAATGGTCTTTTCTTTACATAGTGATAGTAGATGGAGGTAGATGTCCTAACTGTAGGAGTTTTGTCTGTCTTTATAGTTTCTGTATTCCAGTCACTTCTCTTCTTTCAGCTGGTAATGAGTCGTGCCCTCAACCTCAGACCTCAGAACATCTAGCTGCTATAGAAATCATGAAACTGAAACACATTTTGATTCTACAGAACAAAATTGACTTGGTGAAGGAGAGCCAGGCTAAAGAACAGTATGAACAGATTCTTGCATTTGTACAAGGTAAGTTTTCAAGAGCAGAAATCCAGTTAGTGGTGGAAATTCAGTGTCGAGACATAGGCATAGTGGTTTTCTCTATGTCATAGAAAAGTTTCTCTTGGTCAATGCTGGTGTACATGGTCTGTTGAAGTGAAAACCAGACCCTGGGAGCTGTGCTTCTTGCCTGTGTCAGACTGCTTACGTACAGCTCGGCTCAGAGCTCTAGATGTGAAACTCATAGCCGTGGCTCTTACATAGTAGTTTCCAGTGGATTTGTGATTTCTTCCTGGATTGCTTCTTTGGTAAAGATTTCACTGTGATTTTACTGCAGTGCAGGAGAGAAGGAAGTTGTACTTGTTACAGACACCTTGTGGGTGTAAATACATTCATTTTTTAATCTAGTGACAAAAGATTGCTCTTTCATCTGTCTGTGTAAATCCAGTTTGGGCAGTGTTATGCTACTCTGTAAAGTTCTGCTCACCTCTATAGTGCTTTGAGTTTTATCTTTCCCAGGGGCTTCCACTGTTTTCCCTGTTTATCTGCAGTAGGTGGGGTGTGTGACAAGCTGCAGTGCTAGATTTTCAATGGGTCTTCTTTTTTTTTTTTGCATGTGTAATTCATAATTGTTGCCTTGCAGAAGCTGTTCATAACAACTCTGTAACTCTGTCAGAGTGACTTGATGTGTGAATTTGGAGTTTGAGACCTGGAGTTATCACAAGAAACATAGACATAATTAAAACTAATGATGTCTAACAAACCTGGATTATTACTAAATGCATTCTTCTGTAAAATCAAGATTTTTCTAGAATATGTATTTGTATTGCAAAACTCAAAAAACATAAATTATTAAATTAACTGGAAATTTAGTTTGTCATAACGAAATGTGACTGTAAAGTTAATACTGATGTATCCAATACTGAGATACTGACCTCTCTTAGGAAATCTTAAAAATACTTCTGATCACAATGTAGGAAGTGAATTCTCCCTTAGAGTGGAAGATTATCTTGCAGATTTTCAGCATGCCAAGAAAAGTAGGTGTGACTGATTGGAGCTAAAATGTTGAAGGGAAGGGTGAATGCTCTGATAGTGCTTTGGGAAATATACGTAGAACATGCTATGGAATTCGTCAGTATTTTTAACAAGGACAGAACACTTGGTCATATTTCACTCTTAATAAGGCTTAATGTTGAAGTTGATTTTGTTTTAGGTACAGTTGCAGAAGGAGCTCCAATAATTCCAATCTCAGCACAGCTGAAATACAACATTGAGGTGGTTTGCGAGTACATAGTGAAGAAAATCCCGGTCCCTTTGCGAGACTTCACGTCTGAACCCAGGCTCATTGGTATGTAAATGCTCAGGCTGCTTACGGTGTGGCCAAACATTTTCTGAACATATTTGGCACATGCTGAGTGCCCTAAACAGAGGTGAGTTTAAAAGGAGTATTTAAGACACTCTTATTTTAAAACTTGCATGGTTTCTGAGAGCTCTATTGTTTATCCACTGTTAATTGCTGTTGATTTTGTGGATATTTTGTGCATATGGCAGCACTAAAATGCAATAAAAGTGAGAAATTTGTCTGTCTCTTAAAAACATCCCTTTAGTTGCTATGAATTTAGTTTTGATTTAACAAAATACTGACAAACTGATGAATTTGATAATTATATTATTTCCATGGAAATATTTTGGGTCGCTTGGTTAGATCTTTTGTGTTAGTCTCTTGTTTCCTGGTTATGATTGTCAAAGTTTCAGTTCTTGTCCATACTATGAAATGCCATTCCTACAATGAATTCATTTGTTTACCTTTCTTTCCAAATAATCCAAGGGAGTCCTACATTGCATAAATACATAAAAATTGACCAAGTTATATCAAGGTTATGTATTCAGCAATGAGTACATTAAACAAAGTTCCGATATTCACGATTAACATTGTGAATATTAAAGGAATTCTATAAAATGGTTGATCATTGCTTTCTTTTTCAGATACAGATCTTTAAGTTACTTTCTGCTATGCCGAAAAAGTCTTAAGAAACATTTATATATATGAGCAGTTTAAATGGTTTTGAGAATAAAATCATCTGCCTGCCTAAAAATTGGGAATAAAATATTGATTGTTCTGTTTTTGTAATATTTATAAATATGTGTATACTTTCATGAGAACAGAGAAGTAGTCAAAGTCACTAAAGAAAGACACTGTTTAAAAGCCTGATATTAAATATAAACCTGGTTATGGTCTCTTCAGTAATTAGATCTTTTGATGTCAACAAGCCTGGCTGTGAAGTTGATGACCTTAAGGGAGGTGTAGCTGGTGGCAGTATTCTAAAAGGTGTTTTAAAGGTAACGCTTTCTCTTTCTTGACTGGAAATTTGTAATGACAGTGAGTAGAGTTTTTCCATGCTTACTACAAAATGTATCTATATAACTGATTTTTTTTTAAAACTTGAATACAGTAAGATGGCACTTACCCTTTCTGTCTGTACTTTATTTTTACTTTACAGTTTTAAAATACCAGAACAGGAATCCCTGGTTTTAATTTTTTTAATGTATTGTTGTGGTCTTAACTTTTGCTGATAATGATAACAGATTTAATCCCCTACAAAAATGGAAGGAGCTATATTTTTTCCTGTCCTGCCGCTTTCACTTGCTGAATTATTGCAGGGAAGAGGAGAGGAGAGCAAAAGAACTTTAAAAGCACCCTGGAAGTGTGTGTGGGTTCTCACAGGTTCCACTTCCCCATTTAAGTGTTCTGTATATTTTGATTTTTTTATTTTGCTTGCTTGCCAGCAATGGATGGACATTTTAAACAATTGCTCTGCTAGGCTGGAGAGCAAACGATGTCTTTTAAACATTTATATAGCTTGTACTTTCTTTGGTTTGCAGTATATTGATGTCGATCACTTGCACTGATTGAATTAACTCAATTCTTTTCAGTGCTGAAATATTTCTAAATGAAATACAGTGTTTAAAAATTAAACTGAAATTTAAATGTTGGAATTATTGCAGATACAATATTAAGATCCTTTGCTAAAGCAGTTTTACAAATTGTATTGAAAGGAAAGTCAGTTATTACATTTGCTGTCAGTATGGTTCAATTTGTAGCAAATGGTGCAGTAGAAATCCTACAAGTTCTACAGTAGCCCAGAACAAAGGACTTGTATAAAAAGTAGATCTTGGGATATGTAAGTCTTATCTGTGACTAGTCAGCGTTGTGTTCCTGTGAAATAACCAGTTAATCACTTTTTCGCTTTTGTAATTAGGTGGGCCAGGAGATTGAGGTGCGGCCTGGTATTGTGTCCAAGGACAGTGAAGGAAAACTCATGTGCAAGCCAATCTTTTCCAAAATTGTGTCACTCTTTGCTGAACACAACGATCTACAATATGCTGCTCCAGGAGGCCTTATAGGTAATATTCTCTTCTGAAAAGATTCATTTCTTCATGCTTATTGAAAATGGTTGGTTTCATTCAGCGTAGTTAACAAAAATACAAGGAGCAATTTTCGATAATTCGTATATGTAGAGAGAGACACAGGGCTGGTGTGAAAAATGGGTATTTAAGAAATAAATAATTTTCCTGAACATCACTGGCCAATGCAGATCAACTTGCACTGTTAATTGTACCAGCTTTAACAGTAGAATATTTCTGCATGTGTTTAGACAGAACTCACAGTCTTGCTGACATTCTGAAAGTGCTGTCCAGGTAATAGGAAGTTCTCAGTACACTCTCTGTTTTTTTTAGATCATCTTCAAAGATTTAGCACATAAAAATGACAGCTACCTTTCAGTTACTCCTTGTGACTTCCCTTGTTGTGTTGTAGGTGTTGGCACTAAGATTGATCCCACTTTGTGCCGAGCTGACCGCATGGTGGGCCAGGTTCTTGGTGCAGTTGGGGCACTGCCAGAAATATTTACAGAGCTAGAAATTTCCTATTTCTTGCTGAGACGACTCCTGGGTGTGCGCACTGAAGGAGACAAGAAAGCTGCAAAGGTCTGTGCCCCTTCTTTTGTTTTTCCTGGTTTTGCTTCCTGTGCCAAGTTCCATTAATGAATATATTCATTGATCATATGTAGAAATTTTGTGTCCCTGTTGATATAAGCTTGTCACAAAACTTATCTGCTTGTTTAATACTGTAGAAGAATGCTTTTCAGAGTAGTTTAAGGTATCATAGAGTATTTATGTGTCAAATTAGGTATTTTTCTAAACATGCTGGTAGTTGTTTTCTTTTGCTATCATCCTATTCATTTGTGCAATAATTCATTTTACAGTGGAACTGATCTGCTTCCTACTGATATGCTTTTTGTATATTTTTTTCACTGAAGAACTTTTTAAAGTTTGTTTTTTAAATACTCTAGTTGAAAAGAAACTGAACTTGAGGCACAGCACAGATTTGTGTAACACAATCTGTTTTACACACATCAACTAAAATATCATCATTTCCCCTGTTAGCATTTAAATTGATAGTCTGTTCCATGCAACCATAATGAAAGTGCTTTGGCACTCTCTTGTCCTGTGAAATGAACTATTTTTTGATTTTTTTTTTTAATGTAGGCATAAGGGAAATGAGAATACACCATTCTTGTAAATAATATGTATAACATCACAGTTTGTAACAATATCTCTGACTGTGTTTTTAATACGGTATGTGAAATCATCAGTAGAGTTTATAGAAAATGTAGAGAAATCCCAAGAAAGTACACCATACCAAGAACCTCGAAACTACATGTACAACATTTTTATGTATTTGTCCTTTTGTATATAAAACTCTATCTACTGACACTGCTGCCCTTAGTTTGTGTGTATATATTTACAGTATTTCTCAGCCCTGTCTTTTTGTGGCAGGAAGGTAACAGAAGATACTTGGTACTGTCTGTGCTATTTTTGTGTTAGTACTAAAGCTTATGTTTCAGAATTTTGTATGTCTGTCTTCAGGTGCAAAAATTATCGAAGAATGAAGTTCTAATGGTAAACATAGGATCTTTATCTACTGGAGGGAGAGTCAGTGCTGTAAAGGCTGATTTGGGGAAGATTGTGCTAACTAACCCTGTATGCACAGAAGTGGGAGAGAAAATTGCTCTGAGTCGAAGAGTTGAGAAACACTGGCGGTAAGTTGGTGCAAAGCCAGTAGAGTACCTGGTTACTACATTGTTAACAAAAAAATACATGGATCTGATTTGGTACTAGAATAGGTAAGTGCATGTGTGTTTCAGAAATTCCTCTGGATTCTCCTAGCACATTGGCACCATAGTTGCGGAAGGCTTCATTTCATTGCTAGCCTCTTTTTTAAACAAACACTATGGTCAGGTAGGTACCTGTTAGTTAACAGACAGGGACACACCTGAGGTTCATGGTTTGTTGCCAGAACTGCCGAGCTGTAAATTGAGCTCAGCAGGGAATCTTGGCAGAGGGGTTGGGTAATTCTGATATTGTTAAGCCAAAACCTCCTTATGCGCACCTCAGTGGTGCTGCATGTGATTGCCAGTGCAACGTGGAAGTAATAGCAGGGGAACAGAGGAAGGATGGTTGAGTGTTTTATGTACTGGGAGCACAAAGAAAGAATAAAGTATCAACTGGATTGACCCATTCAAATTACAAATACAAAATGTCTGAGTGCACACAAGCATGTGGAGGCTGAAAATGATGAACAGAATTGGTTGGTGATTCATTTTATTGCAGTGCCAGACTCTCTTTAGGTGATTACACATCCTGTACCTGTTATGTGTTTCATAAGACTCAATTGATAAGAACATAAGAGTATTTAGATTTGTTGGCTCTGCACAGCCCTTGTAGTATGAGAGCACAGCCATTTTTACAAGACGTCTGTACTGTATGGAAAGGAACCAAGCTTTAAATATCCATGGATGCATGTTTCTTTTTCAGATGACAAGAAAATGTAGACAGGAATTTAGTGCTTGCTGTCTCAGAGCAAGGTGACAAATTAGGGAAGAGATTATTCTCAAAAAAAACCCCTAAGGCAAAAGATAACATGTCTTGAACAAGAGGGAAAAAAAGGCAGGACCCAAGTTAAGTCAGGTAAAGCAGAAGGAAGAGGAGAAACTCTACTAGAAATTATGCTGCCT
>VYZT01004832.1:198042-208175 GCA_013400735.1 Pomatostomus ruficeps | reverse complement strand
AAAAAAAAAAAAAAAAAAAACCTCTTCTCTTCCTTTTTCCTTTTTTCTTTCCTTTTGTCTTTTCTTTCCTTTTCTTTTTTCCTTTTCTCTTTTCCTTTTTTCTTTTTCTTTCTTTTTCTTCCTCTGTCTTTCTCCTTTTCTCTTTCCTTTTCTTCTTTTTCTTTCTCTTTCTCCTTCTTTTCTTTTTCTTTCCTTTTCTTCCTTTCTTTTTTCTCTTTCTTCTTTCTCTTTCCTTTTTTCTTTTTCTCTTTCTTCTTTTTCTTTCCTTTTTTCTTTTCTTTTTCTTATTCTTCTCCTTTTTCTTTTCTCTACAAGGGAAAATAATCTACATTTTGATCTGAGGCAGCTGAAAAAACTGTGTCTGGAATCTTTCAAAAAAATTCAGTTTGAGGCCAACACCCCTTAGGGAAAATTTCAGACTTGTGAAAGCTGGCAAAGTTTTATGAGCAACTGAAAACCTGTACAATGCAAAATGTCAGACAGCTTCAAAGTAAGTGACACTACACTGCACATTGCTGGTATTTTTCAATAGAGAGGTTATCTGAGATATATGCAGCTGTAGAGATGTCATATTGACCTTACAACACTTTCACTGATTTTAACCTATTAGGTCAGTTCCAACCTATTGACTTTGTATAACTGAGAGAGAAAAGACAAAGACTGAATTTCTGGACCCTCTTCTGATCTTTCTCTACAACCATCCTGTGCAGCACAGCACAGACAGACCAAACACAAGAGCCTTACATTACTCCTCTGGGTCCCAACAACCGTGGGATTCTTTACATCGGATGCAGTTCTCTAAGATACATGATAACACTGGAATAAAAAGCATGTCAGTTAGTCATCAGCCCGGTATATCTGAACACATTTTTTAAATACTCTTTTTTTATAAGTAGGAACCATTAGAAAGTTTAAATTCAAACACATTTTTCAGATCCCAAGCAATAAGTAAGATTCCCAGATCATGTTTCACTGTTCAGTTTGTGTATTTCCCACTCCTTTGCTATCCAATATCCCAGCCTAATCATGAAGAAATTTCTCCAAATGAACGTTGCCATACTTGTTTCACAGATACTCCTCCAACACCTTATGTTTCAGTGTTACACAGATCCCAGCAATGTCTATGTTGAGGCTTGGTAAAATTATGTTTAATAATGCCATGAAAACCATCTTCAAAAGACTTTTGCTTTATTTAACGAGCATTTTTCATGAAATTTCTTCAAAATAATTTTGTGTACTAACACACTGTTGTAAAGGTCAATCTTTGTTTCATTGCTTCATTCGTTGCAACTAGTTTTGTTATCAGAAGGAAGTATTTCTTATAGCTTCATTCATCTTTCTTTGCCCTCAGGCCTTTGTCTCCCAAGCATTGTGGCTGTCTGTATACACAGGCAGTTCAGAAAGCATCCCAGCTCTGGTTATCTAAATTCACCCTAGAATTGGAGACAAGTGCATATGGCCATTTTGTCCCCAAGCATCATGGGATGAAGCGAGTTGGTGGCTTTGTCTGCATGCGTAGTGTTGGCTGTAGCGTGCCTGTCTCAGTGGCCAGCCATTTGTTCTGACAGACATCAGGCCAGATGCTACCCAAAACACAGGCGCTGTGACAGCCTGGGCCCCTTTCCAAGCCATGCTTCCCAGAAACTACATGAAGCTTCCTGCCAACACCAAGCCAGTTCTTTCTTCAGCTCTCTCAGGGAGCACCCTGAACAGCAGCAGTAATTGGAAACGTGCAGATGGATGGGTCCAAGCCCCTTCACAGGCTCCCAGGGCGCGGTGACGGGCAGCGCACCAAGCCGCCGCAGTCTTGTGCTCGAGCTCTGTGGTGAGGACACTGCCTGGTGGGAGCAGGCCTTGCAGCAAACCCAGGACTAGGAGTTGCTGAAGCCCGGGGACACGGCAGGGGACTGTCCCAGAGTTCTCTGTCTTCAATGAGGAGATAACTCACAGAGAAGGCTGGAGAATGGAGAAGCCTCTCCTTTGAGCAGCCTGCCACCAATAATGACAAAGGGTCCCTGCCCATGGCAGGGGGCTGTATCCAAGCGATCTTTAAGGGCTCTTCCAACCCAAACCAGTCTGTGATTCTATGAACCGTGCTTCTGGAGAGGAATGCAAGGTTATAGAGCACTTGCTGCTTGGTGCCTATGGATCACATACACTGATGGAGACCAGGGAAGTTTTGTAGCCTTAGGATCTCCTACCCACCAGAAAGATTAATCAGGTAGGCCTCTCATTCCCATGTCCAGCAGGAATGCCAAGCCCTGACTCTTCCTAACATCACTTCACAGCTTGGAGCCTCACGTCCTTTTGGTCTGACTGCACCTCTCCTATGCTGTGATTTTGCTTAATTCCATGATGTTGGTTCCTTGGTCATAACAGGATGTAATGCTTCATACCTTGGATAAAACATCCTGTGAATTCCAGATTATTTCACCTGTCTTCACTTTTCTTTAGGGAGTTTCAAGGGGTTCTGCTTCTTCCACTGAGATTTTGTACATGGCCACATGCCTCTGTCACAGCAGACGGCAATAACCAGTGCTGCTTTGGGAGGTTCCAGCACCTCTTTTCTCACTACAATTTTTCCCCCAAGTGAGAGGAGTTAAAGAACTTTCTTTTCAGAGCCATTTTAGGCACAGAGGCTGAGATTCAGTAACTCCTGATGCATTTCCTTCTGTGGGCCATAGCCCATTCTTCACTGGTCTTGCATGGAAACCCTTGAGACCATCTAGCCTGGGACATTTTTCATGAAGGACCAAGTGGTTGCCAGAAGATAATGAAGGACTAGTGATGGCAATATGTGCTTGAGGTGGCCATAGAAAGACCCCTTCCTAAACCAGTCAGCAACAACAAACAGGAACAGGGTGTCAGTCTGCCATTAAAGGCTTGGCAATATTTGGAAGTATCAATTCAGTAATACCTGAGAATGAAAAGAGAGGGGAGAAACAGGCATTGCTGTCTGAGAGCAAGCACCCCAGCATGGACACTACAGGATTCACTGTCTCCACAGGTTTGTATTGGATAATTACAGTAATTTAACTTACAAACACAAATTAATGTCTGGACAATTCTTGAGAAATTCTGAACAGCGCTACAAAGACTACAAAACGGACAAGAAAATATATTGTCTCTTAACAGCAACTAGGCCTGGGCATGTTTTGACAGAGTAAAAGAAATTATTTGAAACTATTCTTAGATAGAAAACATCAGTCTAGTAAAAAATAGGACTTCAAGAAACTATATTCCTCTAGATACCTCTACCTCCTTCCACTTCTGAAAGGGCAGGGGAGGATTGTGAAAGATGGCCTAATATCAATCTCTCTACAGCATAAGCCATTAAATTTCACTCATCCCTTTGTGAACCAAAGGACTTGGGCAAAAATGCCAGAAAGCACCATCCAATCCGGAGGTGAAGGCATTGAGGGGAGGAGGACCCATCCTGTCCCTTAAGCTTTGCTTGTGGTTAATCACCATTTATCATCTAGGAAGTCAAGTCTGTTTTTTGATCGAATCTATCTAGTTTAAATTCCAGCTATCCATGTCTCTCTCTCGACTGAAGTGAATTTCTATTACCAGGAAAGCACTGTATGATTCATGTCTACTTTTTTGTTCTTGTTGGTATTATACAGCTAAAGACATTTTAAGCATCCAAATTCTTTTATAATTCTTTGTGGCTTCTGCAGTTTTTTGGTCTATTTATAAAACAGGACCCAGCAGATACAAAGTCACCTTATTTCTACTACCTACTCCACTGTGAGCATCCCCAAACAGCACCAGTCTTTTTTGTCCCATGTGTATATGAGGCTCTTTTTGAGGTGTCTTGTGATTGCGTTCCTTTAATCTTTTCTGAAGTTTCTGCTTTTCAGGATTCAGAAATGTCCTCTAGGTACATGATTGGCATTCATTAATCCTAGACAAATAATTTTGCATTTGGACAGATTAAGACATAATTTTTTCAAGTGGTTCAATTTACAAAGTAATCCAGTCTTGTGTGATGTTTCTACATTAGTGTCTTTTCCTCATCACCTGTGTGTACTTACTCCAGCAACTTTGTCATAGCCACAGATAAAAACAGGAGTGACTCTACAATGACTTCTAGACCATGATGGAAGTGTTGGGCCATAACTAAGGTTCCATCTCTTTGAACAATCCAATTGTTTGGTTATTTCTGCAATATTATGTATTTCTTCAGAACTGTCAGTCGATCAGCTTTTAAGCCATTTACCATGATACTGACAGTGAGGGAGACTTGGTGTGTGTAGCATGAAGCACCTTACCCAAGGCTGCTCCATCTATGTTGCAGAATGGATAAAGGAAAGTGAGCATGGAACGGCTTGTGGCCGAGGAGATGGGGAAACAGCGTAGTCAGTTAGTTTAAGGATGTAAACCGAGGGACACTGTGTCCTTCACAAGGGAGCTATACAATAACAAGATATTTTTTAGTCAGGTAGGAATGCAGAAGGAGGATGGGAAACGAGAAAGTTGGCAGTAGCAAAGAGAAACATAAAGGGAGGGGGTTGACTTGCAAAAGCACACCAATAGCACGCTTGGGTTACAGAATATGGATGAGCACATTATAGAACTTATAAAAAGGCATGTAACCGATCAATAAACGAAGCTCATTGCTAACTCACACTGAGTCGTCTGAGTTATCCCTCCGCAACACATCTACACAATTAATGTGCTGAAGCTTCTCGCCTACTCAAATAATGAAGTTTGGTGTGCCTGCCAAGATCATTTTTCCCTAAGCCACACTTACTGGTACTAGTTATACTTCTACCCTTTTATTCCTTATCAAAGAAATCCCATGTTTTCTTTTCCATTATTTTGACAGGACTGACTTTAACATGACAGCCAGCTTATTACTCAACCCCTCTTGCTCAGACAAATGGGCACTGGCCAATATCACCCGTCCTGAAGTGGCTCAAGCTTTTTGAGATTTATTGTAATAAATGAAACAGCCATCTCCTCTGTTGACAAAGGCAGGCAGGAGTGCAATTTGAAGCATGTCACTCTGCATTTCCCTGTACTTTTGCTTCTCAGTAGGCATTTCCTACTGATTAGTGACCAGAAACACCTTATGAGGTCTAACAGACTTTTAGTCTGACAGCTTTTTCTTTGTTGCACTCAATTTTAAGACTCCAGGGTTATCTAGACCTGCAGATTAAACTCTCAATAGAAAGACTGCTTATCCCTCATACTTCCTTCATTTTGGGACATATTTTTACAAGGATTCCTTTTCAGTGTAACTGCCCTGAATACACTACGCATCAAAGTCAGCAGCTACTACAGTCATGAAGTAAAACTTTATACCGCTTCTAGGAGCAATTCTGTTAATCCTCCTTACTCCTTCCTTTTTAGTCCAATGACTGCCGGTAAGTATTGGTGCGCTTGTAATACTATTAACAACCAAAAGAGAACATTATAGGGCATTAGACCCTTGGGTAGGATGGCAGTGTTTCCTTCTTATATACAAGTTTCAAATAGAAGCTAGAAGACAGAAAAATTATTCCTGAATTTCCATGAGAATATATTAACAGAGGACTATTCTGGGAGAAATTAGAACAATCCCCCTTCACTTTCTTTACTACCCAACCTCCATCACTGTGGCTGCATAGGAAAAACATGATCACTTCAGCAGGCTCATGTTTCCTGTAGAGTCATATACAACTCACCATGAACCCTCATCACCAGCTGATGGGTTTGTCAAGGTCAAAAAATGGCAACTGAAACATGATCAGGTAACTGGATGGTAAAATAACAGTTTCATCACAGGTCAAGAAGCAAACACATCTGTACTTAAAGACGTTCAAACCAGTCACCAGAAACTGACAAACCTCAAAGTTACTTTCAATGAAAAATTGAATAAAATGTCCTTGGAACCAAAGACCTTACAGGATATCATGCTCTTCATTGTAATTTTCTATGCACTTCATGTTCGTTGGTAAACTGGCTTAGAAATCGTAGAATTGTTCAAGCTGGAAGGTACAGCTGCAGATTGTCTTGCCCAACCCTCCTGCTCAGGGCAGGGGCACGTACAGCAGGTTGCTCAAGGCTGTGTCTGGTTGGGTTTTGAGTATCTCCAAAGCGAGAGGCTTCACAATCTCTCTGGGAAACATGTTCCACTGTTTCAAAGGAATTCAGTCTTAAATTTAAACATAAGGACAAATAATTTCTCCCATTCTTTACTAATCTATACTAGAGCTACCTTGCTGTTGATTATGAACTAATCATCATCTTTCTCTGCTCTTTCCCCTTAGGTTACAACCTGGGGCTTAGCAACAGAGGAGCGACAGCTTGAGAAATCTGGGAGTGTTACTCAGCACAATGGAGTTTGCTACACGTTGCCAATACCTGGAAAGGGATCTAATTAAGACACAAGATAAATAGGAAGAAACTGTGACTGAAAATGGCTCTTTACAAATTTTTATAATTTATTGGCAAGTATATTACCAGCGAGATGGATGAAAACATCAGCCACACTGACTTGGAGCTGTACCCATTCTTCATGACTCAACAGACACATTAACTCCTTTCAAGATTACCTAGATGTAACCTGATCACAACACTGTAATAGTCATTGTGATACATAAATGTCCAAGTATGAAATTAGCAGCAGGTATCTCCAGGACTAACTCAATGACTGCTAAGTTCAAGTATGACTTTAAGAGGACACTCAACAGAAGCCACCAACTTCCTTTGCTTTTGTGAGGAAAAAGATAGAGCACAGTACCTACTCCTGAGTGACACCAAAACAAACTCTAGGGAAAAATACAAACGAACAGCAGATCACAAGTAAAATTAGAGCTGGACAGCAAGGGCTCTGTTCACTGTACTGAGTACAATTGAGTCATAAACTTCTATATACAAGCTGTATTCTGTCTCTGGTGTACCAAGTCTGACACAACCACCAGTCAAGGTCACAAATCCTATTGCTTACAATGTAGTTTTACCCTTAGCCTACTGAATTCCAGAAAGTGGAAGTTACAAAAACATTTCTGCAGGTAAGTTAACCTATGTTGTTCCAAAGTGGTGCCAGCACACCTATGGTACCTGCAGTTTCCAAGTGCGTTCTGCCCTTGGGTACCTCTGTTGGCTGTGGGAGCAGAAAGGGCTGTGAATATCAGCTGCAAACACAGCTTCCTTCCTGGCAGCTGCACCCGTGGGAGTTACCCCGTTTCTGATCACACCAGGGCGTCTGTGGCCTATTAGAAACCAGAGTGGCTGGGAACAATGTTGAGGTAATGGCTTCAAGACAAAAATTACACAAATTACTCAAAATCTGCTGGTATCTTGCTCCCCAGTGGTAAAGAACATGAGAGTAAATGTGAAACAGTTATATACAGGCAGGGTGAATGGCCAGCCAGCCAGGAAGTTAGGATTCGGGTCTTGCAAACATCCAGCCATTTGCCTTTTAATGGTATTAGTTTTCTGAAGGTCTTCCCTTGCAATGACAATTGGCTTTGCTGAATCTTTGAGGGCAAGATGCCCTCTATTCTGGATTTCCATTGCCTGTGTGAATGAAAAATTGAATAAAATGTCCTTGGAACCAAAGACCTTACAGGATATCATGCTCTTCATTGTAATTTTCTATGCACTTCATGTTCGTTGGTAAACTGGCTTAGAAATCGCAGAATTGTTCAAGCTGGAAGGTACAGCTGCAGATTGTCTTGCCCAACCCTCCTGCTCAGGGCAGGGGCACGTACAGCAGGTTGCTCAAGGCTGTGTCTGGTTGGGTTTTGAGTATCTCCAAAGCGAGAGGCTTCACAATCTCTCTGGGAAACATGTTCCACTGTTTCAAAGGAATTCAGTCTTAAATTTAAACATAAGGACAAATAAATTCTCCCATTCTTTACTAATCTATACTAGAGCTACCTTGCTGTTGATTATGAACTAATCATCATCTTTCTCTGTTCTTTCCCTTAGCCTCTTCCATCCTGGCACAAATACTTACTTAAGACTATTTTACATTAATAGCACATGTATAGTCAAGCTCAGAAAACCTTGTGAAGGTAAGTATTTTACAATCCCTTCCTGAAACCCAGGTCTGGGCTGAGTCTACAAAGGTTTAACCACAACTTCCATGGAATTAAATAAAATAAATGAATTTTTGAAGTACTATGGTTCCCATTCTGTTCTCAGTATCATGGTGTGTTGGGTTTATGTGGCCAGGTCTTGGTAGCAGGGGTGCTACAGGAATTGGCTTCTGTGAGAAGCTGCTGGAAGCTTCCTCCATGTCCAGCAGAGCCAAGGTCAGCGGGCTCCAGGATGGACCTGCTGCTGGCCAAGGCTGAGCCCATCAGGAATGGTTGGAGCACCTCTGTGGTAACATATTCGAGAACAGAAAAAAACAGTTTCTGTGCAGGTATAATTGTGGGCAGAGAAGAGCAAGGGGAGAACATGCGAGAGGAACAACTCTGACATCCAAGTCAGTGGAGAAAGAGGGGCACAAGGTGCTCCAGGTGCCAGAGGAGAGATTCCCCTGCAGCCTGTGGTGCAGCCCAAGGTGAGGCAGCTGTGCCTCTGCAGCCCAGGGAGGGCACAGGGATGCAGAGACCCATCCTCAGCCTACGGAGGACACAGGGATGCAGAGATCTACCCTCAGCCCATGGAGGGCACAGGGATGCAGAGATCCACCTGCAGCCCGTGAAGGACACCCAGGCTGGAGCAGGTGGATGCCTGAGAGGAGGCTGTGAGTCCATGGGAGGCCCATGCTGGAACAGGCTCCGGACAGGGACCTGCAGACCCATGGCAAGCGGAGCCCACACGGGAGGTTTCCTGGTAGGACTTGTGACTCTGTGGGGGACCCACACTGGAGCAGGCTGTGCCTGAAGGACAGAACCCTGCAGAAGAATGACCCATGTTGCAGGAGTTCGTAGAGAACTGTTGCCTGTGGGATGAGCTCACGCTGGAGAAGTTAGTGAAGAACCATCTCCCATGGGAAGGACCCCTCTCCCTGAGCAGCAGCAGAAAAAACCTGATCATAACCCCCATTCCCACCTCCCTGCACTGCTGGGGAAAAGGAGTTAGAGCATGGGAGGAAGGGAGGGGTGGGGGGAAGGTGTTTTTAAGATTTATTTTACTTCTCATTATTCTGCTCTGATTTTGTTGATAATAAATTAAATTAATACCCTGGATTTGAGTCTGTTTACCCTTAGGTATTTGCTGAGTGATCTCTCCTGGTCTGTATCTCAACTCATGAACTTTTGTTATATTTTCTCTTCCCTGCCCAGCTGAGAAGGGGAATGACAGATCAGCATCCAGCCAGGGTCAACCCACTACACATGGTTAAAGATTGCAGGGTGCATGTTTATCAAACACTATACTGAAATAAACTCCAAGCATCGCCCAACTTATGTTTTATGCCTGTGTGCTAAGATAGTAAAGACTAGGGCATAAAATTAAAGCAGAGTGCAAGCTGAAGCAGAGGCTCATTGGCAACATAAACACATTTGCTGTTCTCAGACAGATAAGTCACATTTGCATCATTTGATAAGTGCAACAGCCAACTTCCTTCCAGTTTCCTTAAACGTTAAAAACGCCTCTTGAAGAAACCTCCTCGAGCCCTGGCCCCACAATTATGCAACCAACTTGAAGGCACCTCCTCGTATCCATGAGGTTACCCATGGTACATAATTTCTAATGCCTCGAAAACTTTAGGGTGCATCTTTCATGGATCAACAGCTACTTTCTCCTTAAAAAAAATAAATCAATTCTTATTAACTTTTATGACAAGGATGAGAAAACACTTCTGGGCAGGGCTTGGGCTTGAATGCCAAATTATTTCCAATTTTCCACAGTCCACACAATGCGACTGCACCCCCTCTCCCTGGTACTGCTGTTACGTGAGTGCCAGCGGCCGCCGGGGAGCCGTGTTCTTCGTGGGGACCCGGGGTCCGGCGCCGCACCCCGCTGCTTTCCACTGTCCTTCTTGCTCCCAGGAATTCCCGCCGGCAGCCGCGCCCCGCGCCGGGGTGCCCCGAGCCCGCACAAGCCGCGGCCCTCGGCCCGCGTCCGCTCCAGAGCGGAGACCCCGCACCCTAAAAACCCGCACCCCAAAAACCGCTCTCCGCCGCGCGGACCCGCGTCCAACCCCGCGGCGGGGCCGCGGAGCCTCCGGCCCGCACTCCGAGGCC
>VYZT01004832.1:154432-188719 GCA_013400735.1 Pomatostomus ruficeps | reverse complement strand
TTTTTTTTTTTTTGTTTGCATCAGCAGTGGATGTGTTCATTGATCTGATGCCTGTCTCAGTTCTTCAGTTGAACTTAGTTTTTAACAGGTAGTAACATCAGCCAATCCAGCTCTGGATTTTTCATCCTAACTTGTAAATCTGTGTTTGATTCTGGCAAACCTCCCTGAACTGCAGGGGCAGATGTTGGAATTTAATCTTGTCTGCCCTTACAGCGGCCAAATGTTGGTGCTTCCCCTATCCAGACTGTGTTCTTCAGAATGCCTTTGCCTGTCTTCTTTTAGCTAGGCACTTGAAAAGCAGGGGGTGACACTTCGTGTTCTTTCTGTCGTAGGTTTCTCTGTCTCTTTTTTTCAGTGGAAGCTATTTGCAAAATCTATTTGCTTTTTCCCGTTTTGTGGCTCTCTTTAAGCATTTTCATTTTTGTTCTTAATGAGCTGAGTATACGTAGATTTTAAGAAAATTTGCTTAGGTTTATCGTGAAAATACCTGATTTTAAATGACCGATCTGTTTGTACCTTTTTTTTTCGTGTTGTGTTTCTACCTTCTTTCTTGGTTTCAGACTGGTGTGTCCTTTCAAAGAGTATAGCTCCTGTGGGTTTCATTCTGTGACTTTGCTTCAATGAGCTCAGTATTTTAATACTTCTTTTCTCAGTTAGATTTAATTTAGCTTTGGCATTAATATGCCTTTGCTTTCTTCATTTTCAAGATAATGTTTCTTGGCACAGCTTTATATCACCAGTTACTTTTTGATGTACTTAATTTTTTTCTTGGATACTTTGTCTTTGCTCTCAAGATTCATTTTTGTTCCATGGTAGATTTGGGGCACTTACGGCAGAACAGAATCAGATGCTTATTCAACTAAGAATGCAAAGCTACTAGTAGCTTGAAAAAGATGCAAGGAGGTTTGATAATTTTTTTTTTTTTTTTTTTCCTTTTACATGTTCCATAACAAGCCAGTTCATGAGTTGGGTCAGGAAAGTATAAATTGTGCTGTGACTCACACTGGTACTAATTATCTGGTAGCTTGGAAAATCATTTCTCCATAAGTGAAACAGTAGTGGTGGGATTAACTGGTGTTTGTCAAAACAGAGCAAACCTCCAGCATTTACTAACAAAGGAAAGTTGTGCCCTGCACCTGGCAGTAAGATAGAAATTGGGATTACTTTTTTTTTTTGGTCTGATTTCATTCCGTTTGGCAAAGATAGGCACATCCTCTGGCATTAACTGATTCTATAAGATGAAAAGTTGTATCCTGATACACTCTTACTGCAGTAAAAATAGTGAGGCACAAAGGTTCGATGAGAAGAGTCTGGAAAGAGTAAAGGGCAGTCTCACAAGGCTTAAACTGCAGCTTTAAGAAGTTAAATGTTTGCACATATAGGAGTTGTGTTATATCCATCCATCCATCTATCTATCTATACATCCATCTCCTTGCTTTTCTCTGAGTCAGACATGTCTCTTGTTTGTTTTAGCTGAATTAACGCTTCATTACAGGCGTCAGAACCCAGGGTAACTCACAGAGAAAGGTTTCACCTAGACCCATGAAAATCAATCTTTTTTCATCCTTTTTGGATGTTTAAAAATTGAAAGCAATGGATCTGATCAACAAAGCCATAAGGTTCATGCTTTTCCTTTCCTTTTTCAGTAGACTTTGAGTCAAGAAAGCAAAACACTTTTAATTGCTTTTTTAGCATAAATATCTCCCTCTTTGTCCCTGGAGGTTGCTAAAGATGCAGGAAATCACATTTTTCTTTCTCAGAGGTAGAACTTGCTGCCATACCTCTGTCTGACCTCTGGCGTTGCACCAACAGTTGCAGCTCAGGCTGCTCAGGAGGTCACTGTGAGAGATGATGGAAATAAGAGTTACCTTGGGCTGAGTGATGTCTCAGAGCTTAGTTTGGTTTGTGTGCTAGGGGCAGAGGACAAGGACAAGTGTTAGATCCCAGTTGGGAGCTCAGGAATTACACCTCTACTATATTATTACCCTGGAGGGACCTTTAGATGCATAAGGTATACTCGTGCAAAGGCAATGGATTAAAATGAAAATAGAGCAGATTTGTCTTTTCTCACAGGTTAGGAAGCCTGCTTTGCCATTCAAAAAATAACTGTATGGTAAAAATAACTTCTTCCGTGGACTGGGAATTGTCTGCTGTTAAATGAAGTAGATGTTTCTATCACAAATAACTGAACAAAGTCAGGGGAATACAGAATGCTTTTAATCTATTTTAGAGAGAATAGTTAGTAATACTAGTTGTGTGACACCTTCTTCATTAATGCTTAAATGGGGTTGTTTATTTTGTAAGCAGACGACTATCCCATGATACACATTTTTTTAGCAGATAAGAGAACCATTTGAGACATAAAGGCTGACAAAATAGATGATTCTTGTCTAATTGCTCCATTGACACATTTTTAAGATGTGTTAAACTAGTGTAGAGAGACTTTGCCTTAGATTGTTTGTTTTGGTGTGTTTTTTGTTGATGAGCAGTAGGTACTTGAAAAAGATGGAAGGTGTCTTTGTGCTTAAGTGAATTTTATTTTTTACAATCCTTTTATTTTCCTCATTGATCCCACATAGAGGAGAAATGACAGGAAAGAATAAGTTTAAACAGTTACAGAATCCATTAAAAATAGTAGTTATATTTGCATTTTTTAATTAGAAGTAAAACACTATAAGGGTAGAAAGTCTTTATCTGCCTGTCCATCAAATATTTGATATAAAAAACTAAAACCAGCTTCTTGGGGTTAGTGTATGTATCACGGTTAAACAAAAGTTATTCTACTGAAGCAAATCAGGATCTTGGCCTGACATTTATGCCTCTGTGTGGGGAAACTGGCCCCAACAGGGTGTTAAATACGGGGTTTGTTATCAATGCACAGGAGCTTGTTTCTGTCCCAAAAATGCCATTGGACATGTTTTAATAGAAGAAAGGTAGAGATATTGGAGATAATTGTTCTTTGGATGTTACTAGTTTATTATATGATTTTTAAACTTAAATTCAGTATTTTCTAGGAAACAAATGCTGTCATTGTGATAGAACACATAGAATCTGTTGTTATTGTTAGCTGTGTCTTTTATTTCTTTGCTTTATTCTTTATTCCTTATTCCTTTTTTTACCTGTTGGTCTCTTTTTGTTGATTTCTGTGTAATGTAAGTGCTAATTAGACATTTCTTAAATATGCCACGTCTTTCATGTTGTGTGACACCTTTCTCATCTGTTTGTGCTTTTAATAACAATCCTAGCATTCTTTTTATATGGAAGCAATTACTGCAACATCGGAGAAGCACATACTTACTTAATTGTTTCTTGCAGCCCATAGTATGCAAAGAGCACGCTGCCTAATCAGTGAAGTCTGTGAAGAATTTTGGCAAACTAACCATAGACTGCATTCTTGTAATTCATGTAAAATAATACTGTGTCTAGTAATCTTTCTTTTTTTTTTTAAACTCTGAGATTTAGTCTGTATCTACTTGTTTACTGAATTAAAGCTACCAGCTAGTGTAGGGGGAAAAAATCAGACATTTAAAGTTTTTGATGTCCAGTTCATATCTGATAAAATGGAGGCACAAAGTATGACAGCACAGGAGTAGTGCTAGTCTGAACTTTTTTCTGGCATGTGGCTTGTGATTAGTTTAGTAATGCTCAGTGGCTCTACTTAAAAGGAAGAGGTCTCTTAGAAGCTTGACTAATTCTTTTAAGTAACTTCTTTTTGTTGTTGTTTTTGGTTAATGTCAAAGAGGAGCAGTATGAGAGAATATCAGCCATGGATGGTAATTTGTGGGACCCTTTGATGGCCTATAAATTCGAATGAAAAATTAATATAATCAGAGTTCCAACTTCAAACATTGATCAGACAAGTATTTCTGAATATCTTTTTCTCTGATTGTGAGACTGAGATACATGGAGAATGCTGAAACATTGGGCAAATGTTAAATAGAAAGCAGATTTCATAAAATGCCGCTAGAGCATAAGTGAATCAGTTTAAATAAGTGTTTGTGTTGTCATAGGACAAAGTACCTTGGAAGTGGTACTTTCTGTAATAGATACCATTCTCTTTCACCTTGTCTCTTCCTTTGACTTCTGTCTTTTTTCCTATCTTTTTCTTTCCACTCTATTTTTCATCCTGTTACCTGTTTGTTACTATACTGCAAATATTACTGCTTGTCAAGCCCATCAGGGACTTCAGTTTTAAAAGTATTACTGCCTGTCAAGAGTGAATTTTTTTCCTTTTGGATGAGAAAAGATGGCCTCATACCTCCTACACATCAATTTCCTTACAGTTTAATGGCTCTTTGTAAAATATTTAAACGGTTGTTATATTTTTAAAACAATGTTGAATTTAAAGTGAATTCAGGGATAAACAAATTCTAAATTGTATAACAATTTTTTTTATTATGTTGGATAAAATAATACTTTGAATTTTGGAGAACTTATTTCAAAGCATAAATAGAGCATGTTTTTAAGACCTAGAAGTCTGTTGTGTGAAAGTTACCAACGGATACTTCCATATATAAATGGAAGTAAAAAACTCTGGTTTGGTTAAAAGAAATGGGCCTATTTTACATCAAGCACATAGGTTTGTTTTCTCTTTGACTGACTCAGCCATGATTTTCCTTCCTTGTGGGGATGTTCCAGCATCAGTTGATCTTGGTGGCAGACTTCCCTTTTGGCTTCAGAGGTGTAAAGTCAGTCTACACTGATTTGAAAGCCTTCCAAGTACATCTGCCTGACACTGGAAACAGCCAAGTTAAGGGAGAACAACTACATAAATGTAGTGTAGGAACAAAAGCAAGTTTTCTTTTTTGTCAGAGTTCCAATGACATTTGGTGTATCATGGATATGACAAAGAAGTCATGAAAGTCTGTCAGTAACTGGATATTACACACTGTGGAGCTACATTGTTAACGTGGTTCAAAAGAACATCTTAAGGTTTTACTTCTAAATGCTGTGGGGTTTCAGCTACAAGACCTTATGTTGTTCTGGGACACAAAGTAATTTTTTAAACATCCTACTGCTTGAAACAATCTGTATGGTGGCCAGTGATCATGAACTTGGCATTCAAGTATTTAATGTTTTTCTGCTGTTCTTTTGGTGAGGAGAGAGACAGACTAATCTATGTTAGTGCTTTATAATTTAATGTTATTAATATTTTTTATGAGTAATGATGCCTGATTGAGAAATTGTACTTAAAATACAATTGTGTTTGATACATGAGACATAACATGTGCCAGTGTATCTAATTCAAAGGCTAATTTATTGAATTCATGGCAGGAAAATAATAGTAATAACATTTTGAGCTTTTTTTAAAGTATGTATAAAATTTAAGAGTTGCAGTTACTGAGTAGTAAAGCTGTGATTTATTTATCAGGGTAGTTCAATGAGTGCTAGTAAAGTAAGCAAACTTGTGAAGTATTTGGTATGTGCTAGGCATGGTAGCTGAAAATTCTTCACTATTTATAGGACAGTTCTTTTAT
Organism: Pomatostomus ruficeps; assembly: GCA_013400735.1. Classification (NCBI taxonomy): domain Eukaryota; kingdom Metazoa; phylum Chordata; class Aves; order Passeriformes; family Timaliidae; genus Pomatostomus; species Pomatostomus ruficeps. Next base: position 183,242 of record VYZT01004832.1, on the reverse strand, counting down.
TATAGATTCCCTGTATTTTTGTCATAAATTGAATTCATGCATGACTCTGAGGGAGTGATAGTAAAGTCAGAAATTATGAAAATATTCTGTCACGTTAAGAACGTCTAAATAATCTCAACACTGGAGAAACTTCTGGGCTTCTGAAAATTGGAAGATTCTCCAAAGGTCTTGAGACGCTTGATTTGGTTTTTGTGAATGCATACTTACTACTTTTTCCTCAAAAACCGATTCTTGGTAAAGTAAGATGGCGGGGAGGTGCCCATGTACAGTCTGTCTCAAAAATCCAAGTGTGTTCCTCGTAAAGCTGGCTGTCAGCCACGGGTGTGTAGGAGCCTGGGCGAGTCCCAGCAGGTCAGGCTGGAGTGTGGTGTGGGTGCCCTTCTGGAGGCGGGGGAGCCAAGCCTGGGAGTACCCAGGGCTGCAGCAGAAGTGCAGTGAGGGCCCTGTCAGGAAGGGCACCCTGGACAGGTTCCCAGTCCTCCATCCCCCAGCTGTGGAGGGCATGAGAGAAGCCCAGGGGTTTCTTCCTGGAGTTGCCGGTCAGGTTTCCTCTCCAGACAGCTGGAAAAGGATCAGTACCAGCTCTTCGCAGGGAGCCAGGTCTGACAGGCAGCAGTAGTACCACTTGCATTAGAGACAGGGTTGAGCAACAGATAATGCTTTTGAAAAGAACAATTAATAGCTTATTAGTTGTGAAGGAGAAACAATTAAAACTGAGTATAAGTGAAATTGTGCCACAGAGCAAAGTAGTGATGTGTACTTTCTTCCTACCATCATCTTGCTGCAGATCAGTTTCCTTATTAGCATTGCCTGGTGTGGTGCTCATGCTTCTAGTTCTGTCACTGCAGCATTCTTGCATTTCCCCCTTAACTAGAAGATAACTGCTTCAAATTTATTTTTGTGTTTATTGTCACTGTTTTCAAGGATATGAAAAAATATTAATGGGTAGGTTCTTTATCACAGCTTCTTAATTTTAAACTGCTCCCAAATTTGAGTAATAAATTAATAAAGTCTTTCATATATGTCTGTCTGCATATGACTGTGTAATTGTAATTACTTGTTTTTGTAGTGGATGATGCTGGTAAGATAGAACACGAAGGTTCTGCTGAAATTACCATGGAAGCAGAGTCAGAAAGTGGCTCTTGTAAAGTGGATGGCATTTGTCCAGAAGTCATCAAGGTCTATATATTCAAAGCAGATCCTGGAGAAGACGATTTAGGTAAAATACACTTATTTGAGAATACTCCAACCTGACACTTGAAATTTTGCGTGAGACTGTGGTTTCTCTTGAGTGGTCTGTAAAGGCCTATGAGTCTGATACTAAAGAGTGACAAACTTCCAATTTTTTTGCAGTTTAGCATAGATTTTGGTCAAGTGTATTTAAAATATTTTGCTCTGGTCTTCCTAATTAGGGGGCACAGTAGACATTGTGGAGAGCGAGCCAGAGAATGACCACGCAGTTGGATTGCTCGATCAGAATAGCAGTATTCGTATTCCAAGGGAGAAAATGGTTTACATGACTGTAAATGATTCTCAGCATGAAGACGAAGACTTAAGTAAGTAGGTGGCTTTCCTTTGGGAACAGGGATTTTCACTTTCAGCAGTGCAATGTTCCTGTAATTTTTTTTTACTTCTCTTTCTCTTAGATGTTGCAGAAATAGCTGATGAGGTTTATATGGAAGTGATTGTAGGAGAGGAGGATGCCGCAGCCGCCCATGAACAGCAAATTGATGACACCGAAATTAAAACTTTCATGCCCATAGCTTGGGCAGCAGCTTATGGTAAGTAATACTCAATAGAATTCTTCCTGATGACACTGCAGCAAAGTGTCAGGGATTGGTTTTTGCAGGTGTAGAGTATTTGTGCTTTTGTGTTTGTTTTTAGAGTTTTAGTGTAGGAATGGTTTCTTAGCATAATGAGCCTTAAAAAGAAATGAAGAGGGAAGATGTAAAGCAAGCTTCTTCTTGCTCCTACTTACCAGGTATTTTCCTTTGTATTTTTGTGATGAGAAAGGGGAAATACATGAGCTTCCAGCTAAAAAATGGCATCTCGTGTACACTTGTCCTTCACATTTTTAGGACACAGTGAGAGCTGGCTTGGGAGTAGAAGGGAATATTGGGGGCGGGGGCAAAAAAAAAAAATGGGAATGTGTAAGATTCAGTGTAGCAGTGAAAAGCAACACTGAGCTCTAGCTTGATTTAAGTGCTTTCTAGAAGGATCATATAAATATGTGATTTCACTAATGGCAATAATTTACTGATTAACGAAAAGAAATTGGAGGGAGACATATTAAAATTGTAGCAGAACCTGGAGAGTATTTCCGGCATGCAGAACCATTTTTCTTGATCGTTGGTATCTGAACACCAGTTGGTGCACAAACTGATTTCCAAAACCTTTGTAAGCTTAAGACCAGAATTTTATCTGAAAAAAATGTTTCTGTATTGCCCCTTTCTCCTTTTAAACAAAACAAAAGAAATAGTGGAATAGAAGACAAAACTTACATGTCTGCATGATGTGGATTGTGGTGATGATGCCAGCAGACAGTTGTGCTGGGAATGCAGTGAGGGCTGAAATCTTGGACAAAAATCAGGAAGGGCAAGATTTCAGGGAGCAGTGTGTGTTTGGAAGTTACTGAGGGGATGGATGGTAGTGCACCCAAAGTTTTATCTTAGGCCGTATACTGGTGAGCACAGTTTGAGTGAGAAGGAAATGGCGTAAGCCAGTTTGAGTGGGAATTAAAAATGAAATTGAGTGAACTTGAAACGAGTTGTATACTAAACATTCGGTGATTTTGGAGACGAAGAAGAAAATGGAGTAGAATGTGTTAAAAACAGATTGAATTGAAAGAAGAATTTAAGAATGTGGGGAACAGTGTAGTGGTTGCATTGTCAGCAGTAAGCAACCTAGCATGCAGGGTGAGAGATGGTGGAGACAGGGAGAAATTAAGCACGAAGGCCTGAAAATGGCAGAGGAACGCTTGAGCTAGCATGTAGATGAGAATGTTCAGGCTCTGCACATGCCTGTGCCTGGCTCTGAGTCTCCTTCCATTAATCATGAATATTAATTCTCAGCACTCTATGAAAGGAACAGCTATTGAGCATCTTGCACTTTCTTCCACTTGAGTCTTCCTGTCTTGTGTGCTTTGCTTTCACTAGAAAATGTTGGCTTTTATTGGTTCAAGTAAATACTTGACAACAAAATTTATTATTGAAGTTTACTTATGCCCTTAGATCGCCAATGTTAAACTGATTGCCAATGAATAACGTTCTGGAATGTATTTGTAATTTTCATGTTTGTTTTACATACAGTGATACCATTTGTGTATTAAACACAAAGCTATGTGAAGCAAAGACTGTTTCCTTCTTTCTGTTACACAACACTGAGCATGCTCTTTGTTCCCAATAGAAAGAATTTGTAAGTGCTAAAGCATCAGGTGTATGAATAGTAAGTAGTGTACTTTGGGTGCTACTTTGTGGGCTGTTCAGAAGGATTCTTTGATTGCAGCTCCAGTTCAGAAACCTGGTGTGTGAGAAACTTGTCAGGTGAATTCAGACATACAGAACTGAATGAGAGTTCACACACAAATGGATTTCAGGACTGAGAAGAGAATTGGGCACAGTAAATATTGTGATATGCTATTATTTACTAGTGTTAAACATTTTGGGTGTAATTAGCAACCAAAGAGATGCAAAAAAATGCTGCATTTGAAGGAGCATTCTCTGTGTAATGGAAAACCATTAATTCCTGTACATTATGTACTCCTGTAAAATTAGGTTAACAAAGCTAATGCTCATAATACCAAACATAATTCCTAAGTTACACAGAGAGACATTTTGCAGCTTATGCTGTACATGATTACAGTTTGATTAAATGTCCAGATAATAGTTTATAATTTCTGTTGCTACCATTTTAGAATTTGTGCTTGAATTACATGTAGTGTTGGTAGGTAACTTTTGAACTTACCTTGGTAGGTAATAATAACGATGGCATCGAAAGTCGGAATGGCACTGCAAGTGCTCTTTTGCACATAGATGAGTCATCTGGGCTCGGGAGACTGGCCAAGCAAAAACCAAAGAAGAAGAGGAGACCTGAGTCCAGACAGTATCAGACAGGTGAGTGTGTGGTGCCTGGTACTACTCTTGTTCCTCCAGGCACTTGCCCGTAAACAGATGAATGTGGAGTGTCTTGTAAAAAGAGGGATTTGGGGAATTACTTGGTTGACAACACTTACTGCTTTATAAATGAGTGCATACTTTATTTTACAAATTTTAAATACATAGGTGATTTGGATTGTGGCAGGTGTTAAAAGGAAACCGTCTTTGACATAGGAAAAAGTCAGTATCATAGCAAAAGGTTAAAAACCCATATACTTAACTTGCCACACCAGTTTTAGTGTTTAATGTAACTTCTTAAAAGGCCATGTTAGGTAAACGGTGTTCTGTAATAGTGCCTTTTAAAAACCCTTTTTGTCTTCATTGAAAATATATAGAACAGTGCATTTCATTATATCAGCTCAGTAGGTAACTGGAAAGTCTGAACATTGTATATTCATGTTCAGTAATGTAACTTTTATACCCTTTTCTGTTTTAATGGTGAAGTAAAATTGCCTTGGTGTTCGTGCCTATCTTTTTCCTTTCATCTGTAAGAATAGAAGTGCTCTATGGCATCATTTGGTTTCTGCTGTTACTGTGTTACGGTCAGAATATTTATTTGGTTTGATAAAGTTGAAAAAACACACAACTATTTTCTTCAGTAGCCTTGCCTTAAATAACACCAAAAGTTTCTTTCCAAATCGTGACTTTACTGTAGGAGTTTTGTTTTGTTCAGCCCTGAGCTAGTAAACTGTGCAAATTAAAATGGGCCTTTTCTATTTCCAGCTAGTCAGTTCTCCTTATAAAACATTTTTGGGAAAGACAGCTTTTTTAACGTGCCTAGGCAAATTCAGGGTAAACAAATCAGGCTGATGAATGAATGCAAGTAATTTCCAAAGCTTTGAGGTTTCTGTATGTGAAACATGTTCTTATTGATTCCTGCTTGGTACCTCTTCAAATTGTAGCAGTGACAGATGGCGTAAGAAGGAGGTGTTAGTTTGGGGGCACCTGAATTGTAGTCAGCAGTAGGTGATTAAACTGCTAGATGAAACTTTATCTGCATATTTGTGGAGAGTCAAGAGACGATCATGTGCTTTGCTTACTAGATGATACTGAGTTTAACAAGTTGGCTGCGGTTCTTTGCACCAGCCATTGGTTTCTGCATGTATTTAATGTGTGAACTCAGGCAGAATTCTTCAAAATAGAATTATTTGAGGTGAAGAACATCTTTGGTTGTGTCCATCAAAAAAGACTGTTTCCTTTCTCTTAAAATGAGTGAAAGTAGTAATTCCCTCAGTTTCTTCTGCCTAATTCAGTAACAGGCTTGCTTATTGTATAGTAAAATGTGTGTATCCAGTCTTACTCAACAATTCATCTTATTGTTAACACTTGACATTTATTATAGTATTGTTGTATAATATTGAGAAAGGGGTTTTTTTGTTGTTTTTCAGCAATAATCATTGGCCCCGATGGTCATCCGTTGACAGTCTACCCCTGCATGATTTGTGGAAAGAAATTTAAATCCAGAGGTTTCTTGAAAAGGCACATGAAAAACCACCCGGAGCACCTTCTTACTAAGAAGAAATACAGATGCACAGACTGTGATTACACTACGAATAAAAAAATAAGTTTACATAACCACTTGGAGAGTCATAAGCTGACCAACAAAACAGAAAAGCTTATTGAATGCGATGAGTGTGGGAAAACCTTCTCTCATGCGGGAACTCTATTTACTCACAAGATGGTGCACAGGGACAAAGGAGTTAACAAAATGCACAAGTGCAAATTCTGCGATTATGAGACAGCAGAGCAAGGGTTACTGAGTCACCACCTTTTGGCTGTCCACAGCAAGAACTTTCCTCACATTTGCGTGGAGTGTGGCAAAGGGTTTCGCCATCCGTCGGAGCTCAAGAAGCACATGCGGATCCACACTGGTGAGAAGCCCTACCAGTGCCAATATTGTGAATACCGATCTGCCGACTCTTCCAACTTGAAAACCCACGTAAAGACTAAACACAGTAAGGAGACGCCATTGAAGTGCGATATTTGTTTCCAGACTTTTTCAGATACCAAAGAGCTACAGCAGCATACGCTTATGCATCAAGAAAGTAAAACACATCAGTGTTTGCATTGTGACCATAAGAGCTCAAACTCGAGTGATCTGAAACGACACATAATTTCAGTCCACACAAAAGACTATCCTCATAAGTGTGATATGTGTGATAAAGGCTTTCACAGGCCTTCGGAACTGAAAAAACACGTGGCGGCCCACAAGGGTAAAAAATTGCACCAATGCAGACATTGTGACTTTAAAATTGCAGACCCGTTCATTCTGAGTCGCCACATACTCTCAGTTCACACAAAGGATCTTCCATTCAGGTGCAAGAGATGTAGAAAGGGCTTTAGGCAACAAAACGAGCTGAAAAAACACATGAAAACACACAGTGGCAGGAAAGTTTATCAGTGTGAGTACTGTGAGTATAGCACTACAGACGCCTCAGGCTTCAAACGGCATGTGATTTCCATTCACACAAAAGACTACCCTCACCGGTGTGAGTATTGCAAGAAAGGTTTCCGAAGGCCTTCAGAGAAGAACCAGCACATTATGCGACATCATAAAGATGTTGGGCTGCCTTAAAGTCTCTTTCACAGACTTATGGCTGGAATTATAAAGGAAATTTGCCTTTCAGGCAGTTAGCTTATTTTAAAGCCAATCACCTGCGATCACACACACAAAAAAAAAAAAAACAACAAAAAAAATACTGTGCATTTGATTTGTTGCTGTATAAAAATAGGATTATTGCTTCTAGTTGACTTTTATACCTTTTGTTCAATAGCGTGTTCTGAATTCTATTCAGTTTGTTTAATAAATGAAGAAAAGATGGCAACAATAAAGTTGCATTTAATAAAGTAAACCCTGTCTCTTACTGAATTTTTCAACCGTAATAGTTTATTTAAGTATATTTATCTTACTGACCTCGTTGATACTCACAGTGTCCATGTTAATGCAGTTTTGTCGTGAACTTTAAAAATATGAAATTGCTTTTGATAAAATTGTCAGAGGTGTGTATAAAATGGGGAATTGTCATGTTGACAGTAAAGTCGCTAGGGCCCACCTGATTGTCTTGTTTTAACTATACAGACTTCGTGGCAGGTTAACTATTTTCCAGTTGAGGAGTTAAAAGTCTCACTTCGTGTTTTCATTCTGGTTTCAGACAGAAAAATATTTAAAAAATGGTATGGGGCGGTTTTAATCTTTCCTGGGCAAATTTAAAAGTATGTGCAAATATTGCATTTATTGTTCCGTGCTGCTTTGTCTTTGAAAGGTTTTGTGTGTTACAAAAGAGTTGGGTTTTTTCCACTTTACTCCTGTCTTAATGTTGGAAACGTAAAATACTCTTGTTCCATTTGCAGAGTTAACAATAGATCACAACTGTCTGTATGTGCTGATAAACGTACCTCAAACTTTATGCTTTTATGTATGTTGGTATTTCTTTGAAAGAGCAGTTTGTGGTTCAAGTCACATTTTTATTGTTAATTGTTTTAGAATAAAATTTAAGACCAAGAGGTGCCTCGATTTTGGAAACCAGATATTTACAGTGAGACCTTAAGAAGGGAATGGAGCAGAGCAGATAAGGAGTAGAGATGTTGTAACGTAGATATCCTTAATAAGAAAAGTAACTTACAATAGATGCAGTTCTGTTACTAAATTGAGTGTTTTTCCTCAGCCATTAGTAGCTGTGCTCAGCTGCTGTTTATTAATTAGTACAGTATCCAGAATTAACCCAGTTCTTTTAATCTGTTTATAAACAGCTGGGAGAATATTACAATTATTAGATGCAATTTTGCCACCTGAAGACTATTATAAAGTAGCGCCATATCATTTGCTAATTGCCGCATAAATGCACCAAGCACAAAGTCATGTACTTTAACAACAACCGTGGAGCAAAAAACCCAAACCATTTTAATTACAGGCCACATTTTAGGACCAGGCCCAGCTCCCTTTACTCAAATTCCCACCCCAGCCACTGATGCTGAATTGCAGAATTCAGTCCCGGCTGCCTGCCAGATTAGGACAGATTTGTAACCAACAATTCACTAATGGAAAGGCTTCGGAGCCTGGGCCAGTGTTAATTCCTGTTTCTAGGCAGGTGAACTTCCAATTGAAACCGAACAGGAACTTCAGTGATGGTTTCGAGTCTGGGGTGATAGATGGACAAAGGTTTCCTTTTTGGATGTGCATCTTCTAGGCCTTTTGTATTTTGTCTTGTTGCTGAGCCCTGCCCCTACTGCTCCTCCCTCCTGTCTCACTGTAAGCTGAAGTTCTTGTCTGTAGTGTGCAGTTCAGGAGAGTCCAATGCCATGTCTCTGCCTGTGTTGTAGGATGGTTTTTTCTTTCTTTGCCTGCTTGCAGTGCCCCTAGACTTGCCCAGTGTGCTCTGTGTAATATTGCTACTGGCAGGCCGTGACCTTTAGCGTGTAATACCCGGCTGTGCTGCATTGTGCCTTCCTTGAAATCCCCGCTGAAGCCAGTGGATTTCCTACATGGCCGTAGTGTCCGTTGCCTGCTGATGCCAAACCAGATGCAGTAAAACCCAGCAGAGATTTCCCACTCGCTTCTTGCAAAGTACCTGCCTGTGACTACTTTTTTTTCCTCTCTTGTGTTCAAGCATTTTCTAACTGGAAACCTGGAAAGTGTACAAAATCTGCATAAATTCCCATAGTAGTGCTGAGGATTTTAGCCATTTTGAACTTTATTTTTTTAAATAAGCTGAAAGACAAAGAACACAATTTTACGCATTTTCTTTCTCTTACGTAGCCTGGAATCATACACACTTTTTTTTTTTTTTAAAGCACAATGTTGAAACTTTTTTTTTTTAATTAAGGGTTTGGTCAAGTGGATTTTGTAAAATGTATTTGTCTGTATAAAGAGAAAATGAAACTATAGTTATTGTTAATGTACTGACATTAGTTACAGGTTAGTTTTAATTCTTAAATAATTTGCATAGCAAATGCTATAAAATGGATGTTTCAGTTTAATGTTTAAAAAGGTACAGATTTTTACAAGGACATAATATAAATTATTGTTCTGTAGAAAATACCCTGTTAAATATTGTATACGTCCTTCCCTCTGTACACTTTGTAAAAAAGACAAAAGAAAAAAACAAAGTACATAGAACCATATAGGGATGTGTGACATTATTGTAATTGTGTACTTGATAATAACGTGAAAAAATAAAATTCAAAATATTTTCCTTTTATGAACGTTTAGTCTATTTGATGACAGTTCTGAGATGGAGCCTTGTTCTGAGGGACACGGTCATCTGCAGCTCTACTGCACTTTAACTTTCCTTCTGCTCCCTGCTCCTTGGCTTTTTGTGGAGTGCTGGGGTGGGGGCAATTCAGTCCCTGCTGTGGCTGAAACATTCCTTTACCTGGAAGTCTGCAAAAGTGAAAGGGATGGCAGTTCTTCGAAATCCACTTTAATGCCTGGTTTTATATTAAAGAATTCATGTCTGATAAACTTCTGATAATGCCTTTGTGTTTTTCAGCAAGGTGGTTATCTACCAAGTGCTACTACACTGTCCGAAAACACCTCACCAGACCTCAAAACAAATGAGGGGCACTGCTGTTGGGACTGAATAAATATTTCCTGGTGCCTCTTCTTCTGCCACGTGAGCCCCAGCAGGAGCCCCGCTCCCTCCCTTCCCGCTGGCATGGGTGAGCAGCTCCGGCAGGGAGGTTGCCTGAGCTGGGCCTGTGCCTGTCCTCACTGCCCTGCCCAGCGTCTCCACCCGCTGCTCCCTGCGCAGGGCAGGCGGTGCCGGCTGGGCATGCAGAGGCCTTGTGGCTGTTGTCCCCACTGCTCTGCGAGTGCTTCAGCCCGGTTAAACTCCCTGGGCCAAAGGATGGAGCTCCTTTGGCAGTGTCCTGTCTGGCACAGGCCATCCCGCACTGATGGTGCGCGGCTCCCAACGCCAGCCTGCTGGTCCCGCCAATGGCAGAGGTGTTGCTGGGTGTCACTGCCTCTATCTGCACCTGCCTTCCCAGGGAGGAACTGGCGTCTCTGCTGCCCAGATCCTTCAGGACATTCATACCAGTGGGCTGACTCTCACTGGTACCTTTAGGAAATGCTGACTTACTCCTCATCTTGGTTCAGCCCCACTGGCATTGGGCAACTCTTCACAGTAAGAATCTGTCACAGTGCACAGCCAGCACTCTCCCTTTGATTTGGTTTGGGTTTTTGTTTTCTCCATCTAACTGATGTTCCTCCACCACTCATCATGAAACTGTACATTGAGTACCAGAGACATTCAGGGCACTGGAGAAGAAATGCACCCAATTCTGGCTGCTGTGAGGAAGGGCCAGGAGCAGTTACCAGCTCTAGGCTCCTGCAGACTAGCAAATCCCCATCTCCTCTAGGATCAACCCCTCTTCGTCTTGGGTTTCCTTAGCGGTGGAAGCCTCACTGCTCTGCTGAAGGATCCTCCACTTGCCCAGGTGCCTGCAGCCCACAGGGGTGATTTCCCCCTCACTGAGACACAGTAGCAAAGGCACCCAGAGCCTGGATGCCAACCTGAGAGTCCTTTGACAGCCTTTTTGTGAGCCAAAAGGCTGTGTCACTAATTAGGAAAATAAGCAGCTGGCTAACAGCTCACTACAGTTCCCTGGCTTGTTAAAGGTAGTAATTAAAATTAAATAATAGGAAATACAATCAGTACGTTAACGATTATGACTAGCAGAAAACTGACCAAGGAATGGCTGACTGGAACCAAGGAGGAAGTGAGTGGAGGAGTCAGGGGCAAAGACATGGTTGTTGATACAGACAAAAATCTTCCATTCAGTTTTTGAGAAGTTTGAAGAGGGGGTTGGTTGATTTGGTTTCCTTGAAGTACTGATGCAAAAAAAGGCAAGTGTTTTGGTAGTTTATTCTTTTATAAGAGTAGCATAAGTATCAAATAAGACTGAAGATTTTTTTTTCCCAGACCTTTGGCTATCAAGAATGCTATTAATTTCTCTAGGTGGGGAGCATTTAAGAACTACAAGAACAGGTGGTTCAGAGGCCATGTACCACACAGACTTTTGTAATATTTACCGGAAATCCACAAATCTGGAAAAAATGTTACTCTGCTATTGAAGACAAAAATTTTAGAGTGATCCCAGCACAAGCCCAGGCAAAATGGGGATAAAGAATTATGGCTGTTAGGACCAAGTAAAGAAGGGAACGTAAGAAGAGTTAAACACCACAAACACATCCTATACGATACTTAGAGCACGTATGCCCTAGCTTTGAACTAACTCGTGCAACGCTGTGGTCGCGCAGGGTCGTGTGCTGGGCTGTCCCTGGTGTGACAGCACAACCCTCCAGAGCCACTGCTCACCCCTGCTCTGCCTCTCGCCTTGTTTTCTGCTGCAGTTTAACCAGTGTTGGAGGTTCTCTTTAGGCAGCTCCACTGTGGAGCCAAGGGTGGGGTGTCAACAGCTTCAGACAGGTGACTCTCATTGTGGTGCTTCTCTCCTTGCCTCGGGGCTGGGGGATGTCTCTCAGGCCCATTGCCCTGCAAGGCCAATGCCCCTGTGCTGAGGAGCCTGAGTGAGTCCATTTTGAGGACCCAAGTGCCTGAAATCAAGTTTTTGATTGAAAAACTTGTGCTCCATAATCGAAGCCCAAAACAGGTCACCAGAAAGGACCAGCCGTGACGAGAGCATTTCCAACAGGGACCACAGAGATGTTCCTGTCCTAGGAAACAGAAAGCCACACAAAGTGCTCATTTTGAGATTTTTAGACTAAAGTCTAGCGGGCTGGCTAGAAGCTCAAAGGGCAACGTATGAGCACAGTATCAGACAGGGTCCGAAAATCTTGCCTTGTCCTATTTAGATTTCTTTGTCTTCGTTCATCCAGGCACAAAAGCCACCTGTGATTGATTGTCTTGGGACTGCCAGGTGCTACACAGGTCCTGAGGGGAATCTATGCATGATGGTGTGCCCAGAAACAAGTACAGATGAAAAGACACTTCATGACATACAAAAGAAGGACATAACAGAGACCCGGTTTTTGTCTTGCACTGGCATGAGAAAAAAATGTTTGTTAAGGCTGATACTGTAAAGTTAGCTCTAAGAAAACTGGGACATATTTTGTTTGACACAGCCCAGAAAAACAAAGAATGCCAGGATTGTATCCATTTGAAAGGATGAATCATAATTAACAAGCACTCACAGGTACAGAAGCTGGGATGTTACAGCCAGTCAAATGACTGGCAGAGGCAGAGAATGCTAAGCATAAAGAAGTGCATCAAACCAGGAAAATTAATTTATACTTTATATATTTACTCTATTTTAAAATGTCATTATGGTATCATTAATACCATTTTGCCTATCTATCATGGCCCTACTAAGTGAGCACTTTAGTTTTCTTACTTCTTAGGCTTTTAATGCAGCAGTTTTGCTGAAAAGTTTCTGGCATGTCTGGCATGGAGCAATGTGAATTCTCTGTGGGTAGTCAGAGCAATGCCAACATTTGTCCAGACTCACTGAGCTCCTTAGTACGCAAAGCTGTCCCTGCACTGGACAGTTGACCAATATCACAATAAACCTGACATGGACGCAGCACCCCACAGCCCTATATTGCCATGCAAAAGATCTTCCTCTAGTGCAACAAATGCCTTGCAAAGAGACCCCAGCAAGCCAGGGTGGTGATACCATCTCATGGTCACTGCAGAGCAAGAGGAGTCCTGACCCTCCTCTTTTTAGAGCAGCCCCAGGGCTCAGAGCTGTCACCACGAATTCGGATGCTTCACATCTGCAGGCAGGGAGCCTGGGAAGGATCAGAAGAAGCTGACTGCTGCAGAAAGACAAACAGCCGGTGCTGCAAGCATCCCGTGCTAGGATTTCTGTGCAAGCCTGAAGAGAATCGTGGCAAGGGTGCAGAATTGGCTCCTGCATGAGGCTGGGGGGATGATGGAGCTATGCCACTGAGGCTGGTAGCTCTTACCTGCAACTGCAGACCAAAACCTTCCCCACAACTTGGGTATTAAGTGCCTGCTCTAGCAAGGCTGGCAAGCAGCATCCCACTTTGGCCACTCTCCTGGGACTCCCAACTTGTGCTGGGTCATGAGGCCTCCTGACAACCGCACACAGGGGTGGAACCACCCCCCTCTCCTCCTCTGGCTCTGGCAGGAGGGAGGGATGGCTGCTGGGCTGGCAAGAGTGGCTTGAGCAGCAACTCCTTTTCTTGCTAGACATTCCTTTTCTTCATTGGAAGCCTTTGAAATCAGCTGGAGACAATGAAAGGAAACCCAAGTACCAGCCTGGCCACTTTCAGGAGGTCATTTACAGAAAGGACTGGATAAAAAAAAATATTTCCTTCTTGCATCGGAAAGACAAGGAGGCTGGGAAGGGTGCACCAGCAATTAAGCACCAGCTGTATTGCTGTTCCCAATGTAGAAGACCCATCAAAGCAAAGAGAAAGCCCTGTACTTGCAGGACCATCCCCAGCTTCTCAGGGAGGGGAAAGACTTGATTTACCATCTGCTTTCAAATAAATACAAGTGGGAGAAGTGATGTCCCCCAGAACACAAATTCATCTGTGAAATACATCAGTGCTTGAAAGACAAAAAGATTTGGCAAGTGATGTCTTTTCAGTATGACACAGCTCTTACTTAAAAGAAAACTAAATTAACGTGATCTTGACTCTGAAACTTGAAAGTGATTCACGATTACAGAGCAGCCTCTTAGAGCTGAGCTTCAAGTTCCTAAAAATAACATGTTTTCCCCTTCTTGTTTATTTATTTATGATTTTTGGAAGAGCATACAATGAGTTGTAATGCAAATGGCAGGCAACATGCAACCAGTCCTGATGCATCTGCCTATAGTAATCAGGAGGCTGGATCACTAGAAGAGGACTTCTAAAAGAGGGGATCAATGCTGAGGGCACCAGCCATCCTTTAGTTACCCTGGTGGTTTTTGTATGGTTTGGATGCCCAGGGTCCCTCCTGGGGTGCAAGATCACCCCAGCAGTGCTGGGGGTACCATCTCAACCACTGAGCCCTGTGCCAGCACACCCTGCTGCTTCTCTGCAGGTGGGTTTTTCTTCCCCTCGCATAAGGGAGTAAATTCTTGTATTCAAAGCCTCATCAGACCTGCCAATGTTTAGCTCATTAGCACTAAGAGGCTTGTGAGTCTTAAATCAGTGATCTTGTTAGTGAGGCCAATATTAGGAACCTGTAGGAGTCCTGTTCCCTCTTGGGGCTGCCAAGTTCAAGGGGCAGAAATCACAGGGTTTCCTTTTGGTTTCTGGTTGGCCTGGCCAAGACCAAGTTAAGTTCTGCTGACCATCCAAATGATAGCCAGTTCAGGAGTGCACAGCTTTGCCTCCTCCGTCACCCCAGAGGAGGCTCCACGAGCGTGTGATGCTCCTGCCTGCGTAGAGTGGGTTTGAGCACCAAACCCACACTTTGAGAGCTTCGGGGAGAAGCGGTGAGGGATGTCTCCGAACGAGAGGAAGGCTGTGCAGCTTTCCCAGCGGATGTGTGCCGAGAAAGCTTGTGGTGCTCCTGACCTGTGGTGCTCCTCTTCGGAGCCGTGACCAGCAAGAGGCAGAAGGGGCGAGAGGAGGGAATAGCTCCGGCGGAGCTGGAAAGCCCGGCGGCTGCAGCTGTCCCAGAGTCGCCATCCCAGCCCCTCGGTGCTCCCCGGCCCAGCCCGCTGTCCCAGAGTCACTATCCCATCCCCTCGGTGCTCCCCGGCCCAGCCTGCTGTCCCAGAGTCACTATCCCATCCCATCCCCGCGGTGCTCCCCGGCCCAGCCCGCTGTCCCAGAGTCACTATCCCAGCCCCATCCCCGCGGTGCTCCCCGGCCCAGCCCGCTGTCCCGGCGCAGCCCGGCCGGGAGGCGGCGGGCCCGGGCCGCGGTCGGCAGGTGGCGGTGCCGGATAAGGCCGGGGCCGCCCGGGGCCCTGCCCGACCCGCCGCCCCCGGAGCCGGGTAGGGTCCGTCAGCAAAGCCGCTTCCCAGGGGTTCCAGAGCCTCGGGCATCTCGGAGAGCGGGAGGGACCCCCGGGAGGGACACCCCCGCAGACGGAGCGTCGGCCCCTGCCGGGATCAGCCGCCTTCGCCCGGGACGAAGTCAAGCAGCAGGACCTGCCCCGGCAGCCGGGGAAAGGGAACCCGCCCCAAACCTCCTCCTCAGGCTCGGTGTAACTGGTGTCCTGCCAGAGCCCCGGAACGGGACAAAACGCAAAGATGCCCATCCTAGGAGCCGTGGCAGAGGGCGAGGAGAACAGGACACAATCCCATGGGAAAGCGAGCTGAAACCCGAGCCGCCGATTCCTCCGCGAGGGGTGTTGCTTAAGGCAAAGTGAGGATGGGATTATACATTGTCTCCATCACACAGGCAAATGCGTACACCGCAGCTACTGTTGTTACAGCGAATACCAAAGGAATTAATGATTCATCACTTAATTTCCTCTTCCCCTCCTCCCTCCACCTTGCTTTTGCTTTAATAAACTGGTCTGGAGCCAACTGCAGCATCAGGTTAATAATGACTTTAAGCACCATTTATGCTGCTATCGTGGCAATTTAAATTGTCACTTTCTATTAAAAGGTCTAACTCCAAATGGGTTTAGCTGAAAGCATTGGCATTGACAGTGCAATTAAATAACGAAACTCTTTTCTTGGGATGTCAGTGCAAACACATGTTAAATAGGGGGTCAGAAGCACCTAGATAATTTAAACTACAGTATAGTTTTCTAGTGAAGAATAATACCTGATGTGGGGAATTTTTTCCATGCTGTGTGACAGTTTTCATTGTGATTGTAAGAGACTTAAAGAAGTGATGTGCCAAAGGAGTCCAGCAGCCTTTGAAAACTTCTTGTCTTCACAATAAGCTTGGGCAGTGCTGCGTAAGCAAAAGCCATCATTTCTCAGCAGATACACATGAAAAGGTATTCATCCTAGAGGACTCTGATTTACAATCTTGATTTCCTCCAGAGAGTTTGTAAGAATAAATCACGTTGCTGGGCACCCATCTGATCCTTTGTCTCTAGCTTTACTACTTATCCTTCAGAAACATACTATGGATGGTGCACCTTGCATTTCTCACATTTTTTTTTTATCTGTGGCTCTGGAGTAATTTATAAACCATATTGTTCTGTGGGAAAAGACACTCCTGTGTATAGGATTTTTACAGCTCACCTGTAAAAATCACATCCAGTTCCTCAACTGGCTGCAAAACAAAAGCACTTTATTTGCAAGTTCTGTGTAGCAGCTGCAGCGCCAGTGCCAGCCTGTCCAGCCAACTCCTCCTTCACTCCTGCTCTGCCTCAGCACTTCTTCCTCTCTGGGTCTGGCCCTTTCCTTCTGCACTGGACACAGGCTGGTCCTCCTTTACCAAACACCTCCTGATCTTCAGCTCTACCCCACACGTTAAGCTGGGGGTTTTTTGGTATCAAATAAAAACCTTCTTGCTGAAAGAGGGAGACTCTGCTACTATTTCACATGTAGAAGGTGTTTAACATCCTAATCGAATCACCTAGCATGAATATTATAAATCACAGCATCACAAAAACATGCTTGCTCAGCTTGTCTTGACTTTCCTTATTCCTACAGGAGAGGCAGCCTGAAAGCATGGCCCTTTGCTAGACATCAGACAGAATAACACAACTGCAATCCTCGGTGTCTGTGCCTTAAACAGGAAGATAAAAGATACCTGACCAGCTTTAATGGTTTGTATTTTAACAGCTTTAAAAGTTCTCCAGTACATGACAGTGTCCCCTATGTTATGACTACTATGGTTTTTCTGAGGTGTATCACATGCTGGGAATTAATGAGTTATCACATTTAAGCTCCCCCTGTCCCATTCTGCAGTTGCTGCAGTTATTGCTCTGAAGGACACAGAGACACATCTTGAGATAAGTATTGGTAGCATGGCTAAGGATATGACATTTATGTCTACACAATTACATTCGTAGCTACAGAGCACTCTACTTTGTACCACTTCACTGAAAAGAAAAAATGCAGTGGCAGATTGATTTATGGCTGGCCCTTACAAAAATAATATGCAAGAGAATAGGATTGCAAGTCAATTTCTTTGCAGAATTATGGATGTTATTCTGCTTTGTTTAAGAAAATGAGAACAAGAAGAAAAAAAATACTGAGAAATAAAAGTACTGCATAGTTGTAGAAGTGAATCATGAGTACATGCTGTTAGAACTTTTTACTTAGTGATTTTGTCATAATAAATGCCACGTATTTGTTAAAATGAAAACTTTTCATGACAAGAACCCCGTTTTCCAATTTCAGGGGAGCTCACATTCTGTGCAATGCCTGAACCCTGTCTCTCTCTAACATTTGTCTTCTGTTTTTTCTATCTTCAACCTTGCTGGACACACCTGGAGCAACCTGCTCTCACTGCCCCTGCCCTGAGCAGAGGAGCAGAACAGATTCTCTCTGAGGGTTCTCAGAAGTCCTCAGCTGGTCTGCAGTTCCGTGTAATCCAGCAGGAAACTAGGTGTTTCTCCAAGACATCACTTGCTGTTTCCTGGGTGTCCTGCACACGGGCGAGAGGGCTGGGTAGAGAACTGGCACTTGCACAGGACAGCCGTGAGTTTCCTGGGCAGAGGCTTAGTTCTGATCTCCTGAAGTGGTTACTGATCCTGTTTGCTCAGGGGAACACTCAGCTCCATGGAGTTTTAGGGCAATAGATTTCCAGTGGGATAGAAACAGCTTCTACCAGGACCACCAGTGGCAGTGGGAACTGCAGGCAAAAAGCAAGGAAAGGCAAGGCAGACACCCCTTCTTCCAGAACTGCAAGAACCAGGAGTACATGTGTGCATTTGGGAACCATGCTGAGCATGTAACAATGCTGTGCTCTAGGTCTATTTTGAAACATGAAGCCTTATACCTGACTTTTAAAAAGGAAACAGGTTTGTCAGGTGTTGCAAAAATAGCCAAGAATTATTAAAAATATGCTTTTGGTTTGAATATATTTTCTCCAGTATTCTAGTTTATTGGACTAAGCTGATAAAAGCCTAGTTTTTTTTTTTTTCTTTAGGATATAGATCACATTTTCAATATTTTTTGGATAAAAGCATCTCTTAAAATTGGACTTTTATTTTGAGCAAAACCTGCTATTTTTGAAGAAAATAAGACTTCAAGAAAAATTTGAATTATTAAAATAATTTAATACTTAAATACTTAAATGAAGTATTGTGAGGCTTCTGTTTTTTCTACAGAGATAACAGTGTGGATTTTTGCAGGCATTTCACTGAATTAGTTTTACTGTCATGAATGTTTTCAGTCATAGTAAACTCCAAGCAATTGTTGTCAAACGTTTATACAAATTACTTTCTGGACATGCAAATGTTTGCATTGCAGAAATTGGCCCTTAAGTATTACCTGTCAGTCAGACAAGATAATAATTTTCTGTCGGGAGGCTTGAACACCTCTCCCCTAGCCCCAAATACACAGCTCAACGTTTGGGTGGAACTCATTCAAATTCTTGCTTCCACTTACAAAGTCGGAATGAATCGGTGGGGAGTAAATATCAGAGAATCTGTAAACTGACTAGGTAGAATTGAGAGAGAGAAAGAGGGAAAAGAAACAAAGGGCATCAGAGAAATCTTTCTCTGAAAATTATTACGTGGGAACGGCGGTTCTGAACCAGGACAGCTACCATATTATTCAGCTGTCAGCAAGGGCTGAGAGATGCTGGGGGAGCTGTGATACTTGCTATAGGAAGGTGCTAGTCAACTTGTCAGATGCTAGAAAAGAGGAAATTGGTGGCAAGAGGAGGTAATAGAAGAGGCAAGTGGAGATAAATCACAGAGATGTTAGACTAAGGGAGAGATAACAGATGCTGCCATGGGAACTGCCAAGCAAGACTAGAAAAGCTGGCTTGGGTCTCAGATAGACCACACAGCCTGCAACTTATACATTAACATGAACAGTTTATCTTGTAAAACAAAAATATATTGCAAGAAAATAACAAAATGATGAGGGGATGAAAGAAATACGCTATCAGGAATGCAAGAAGTATCTGGAAATATTTAATGAATTTGTCAAGACAAGAGAAAGATGTGTTGAAAAGGTCTCTCTACGGTCTAGCTCATAGTATGTTAAAATTGCTTCTGCCTTTTGAGCTTAGTTGCAGTCAAAAAGCTGCCTAAGGTTACAGTGTGAGCCATGTCACTGACACACCGCTGTCTCTGATGGTTCTTACATCTGAAAGCGTTCCTGTTTTTTCCCAGTTTTCTCATGTCAGACTAATAAAATTATCTCTTTCTACAACTTGGCCTCAGTAGCATGCAAAACATCTGGTTTTTTTCTCTTTCCTATTTTTTATTAACAATCTCTTTATAATGATCTTTGTCCCCTCAGGAACTCTGGAATATATCTATTGCATGTCCTGAGATGATGAAATGTAAGAGGAATAAGTAACAGCTGTTTTGAAAATGGTTCAAGAAATAAGAAGAAAGTTCCCAGCAGTGCAGTTCCTAGTGGCTCTAAATCATCTCCTTCCTTCCTGAAACAGACGCTGATGAAATTCACCCTGACCCAGTCATGCATTTGCATTGGGAGAGCAGTGTCCTGAGACAGGCGTGAAAGGAGGCTTTGCTGACACTCAGACAGGGTGGGCATCTGGGATATGCTGCTGCAGCTCTCCTCACTCCTGCAGAAATGCCATGGAAATCGACTTGCTGGCTTCAGAGCAGCCTGTAGAGATGGAGCTGGTCTCCTACTAAATGTCAGCTGCTGGCTGTGGGTGAGAGCCCAGAGCACGTCCTGCACACTCGAAGTCCCGGTCCTCGCTAGAAACATCCCACGGACCTCTCCTTCTTCAGCCCCAGCCTCCCTTACAGAGGGAGCAGAAGTGGGATGTGCAAGGTGTACCCAGGCCAAAGGTGAGTCCCCTCAATATATCTTTGTTGCCCCAGTCTTCCACCAGGTCAGTGTGGACCTTCTGGAAATGCAGGAGTGACAAAATCTGACATCTGGAGCTGAATTTCTAGTTCAGCTTCAAAGACACAGTTAGGACCTTCCAAGCTGTCTACTGAAAGATATTGCTTTTGCTTCCTTATGAGAAGACAGGCTCTGAGTTCACCTGATGAAATGTGTATTTAGCCTTTGTCAAAAAAACCCTCCTGAACTATGCCAGGTATGATGTCCTGAAAGTCCTGCTCTGCACACTTCTGCAAAGTGGAGCCTGAATCCAGTCACTCAGGAGCCTGTGTCTTCATTCAGGATGGCTGTGGCGTGTGCCCATGTGTTTACTCCAGATGGAAGAGGATGACAAATTAACACTTTGAAGTAAGTAGGATGAATGTGTGCTAGGAGTAGGAGAAAACTGCACTCAGATAAAATCAAGATATGTACATAGTAGATGACAATACTCATTATAGCCCTATTCTACTTCAAATTGCTTTTCATCTCTGGCAGGTCTTTGCAAATTTGCTTAATTTGTAATCTTCCATATCAATGGATCATGAGAATTAACACTGTCAGGAGTATGTCACTGCTGCTGAGGCAGAGCTGCATTAGGAGACGGTGACATTTTTGCAGCATGTTTGCTTGAAGCATAAGAAATGAAGCATGGCTATCAGATTCCATTCAAAGGTTTGAGCGCGTAAAAGTGCAGAGAAAATGAAACTTTTAAGTATAAATACATGGTCACTATATAATGCGCTTTGTTTATTTTTTAAGGATGATGTGAACTTCTTAGAATTATTTGGTGATGACTTTTTATATTACTCCAGATTCCATTTTGTACTTTGGACAGTCATAAATTTCTAGCTCTACCCCCTAACATATTCTAAGATGATGTGACAGCTGCTGATAGGATGTGATTATCTTTGCCATTGCAAAGATGAAAAAGCTCAGACTCAGGCTGCTTGACTTCTAAAATAGTTCTTCCCAAAACTAAACAGATACCACAGCTATTGTGAATCTCCTTCACTGTATTCACAGGACCCCCATTTCTGTCCAAATGAAGATACAATGGAAACAAAACATTTTAAGAGAACAGTATCATAAACCCCCAGAGTGGTACAGGTTATTCACTATCAGCACAATGTGAGTATTTAGCTGTTTTATACTGCAAATCACAAAAAATGGCCATTCCCTTGAGAAGGACCCAGTTGCTTTCTTCAATGCTTGGTTTCCTTCTGGCAGCCTGAGCTGCCCTGCCTGTCTCTGTGAGCTGGAGAAGAGTCAGTGGAACTCCCGGGGGTGAGAGTGCAGGTACACCAGGCACACCAATTCCAGAAGGGAAAACCCCTCACAGATCGCCACAGATTGTCAGAGGTTGCAAAAATGCCCAGGCATGCACAGAAGAAAGCTACAGGGTGTGTTGCAAGGTAGTATTTCAGGGGTTTTTTTCCCATTTCTGCAGATCCACAAAGAATTTAGCAAGGTTTGTAAGTCCTGGAGCAGGGGCACCCCCAGCCTCAAGACAAGAGCTACCCCTGGATTTGCAGTTTTATATCTGGGGCATGTTTCCTCAACACACATAGACCAGAGGCACAGGCACCATTTGCACAAAGACAGGGACATGGACTCGAGAGCCATGCAGCCTCTCTCTTGCTAACAAGTTTCATACTTTTCTGGTTTATTGTGACCTGTGTATTATTTCATAACCTCCCAGACCATGCAGCTATCCCTGCACACTTCAGGTGTCTGTCTGAAGCCCAGCTTCCCGTTTTCATCTGCAGACAGTGCAGTGCATCTTTGAGCTATTACGAATGTGCGCCTAATGTTTATTTGAAGGATCTTGTGTTTCCTTTCCAAACTCTGCTCCAGATGCTCTTGCTTCTCTACCAAACCTATTCACCTCTCCATTTGGCTCTATTTGTGTGTGAACTACAGGACAAAAATTTGAAATTGAACACGGATGTTTGTGCTCCTTTCACCTTCACAGTTCACTACAAACTCAGACACTGCCTGTGGCTTTTCATTGTTTTCCAAACCATGAATTTCCCATGCATGTGTCAAGAGCTATAGCATTGAGGTAGCTTTCAAACAGCAATAAACTGAAAATATCCTTTTTCCTGACTGTAAGTTTCAAAATAAAATTTCTTTTAATTACTTGGAGGGGAAAAAAAAGTAGGAGCTTCAGTTTTTCAGAAGCTGTGTTTATATAAAGGTAAAAGGTACAGTTCAGGTTGTAGCACTGATTTTGTAGGTAGACAGTGCAGGATTTCACCCATGCCCAGGCTGCTGGCACAGGCAGTCTCACTGCCATGGTGACCAAGACTCAAGCTGACAATATTTTGCATTCATACATGTGTGCTCTTTTCTCCTTGCTTGCTGGAGGGTGCTCTGCTTGCTACACAAAACAATATACTCCTAGTTTTGGAGCATGCTGTGTTTTGGGTTTTAAATTATATTACTACATTTTAACTATATTATTATATTACAGTTTTGCTGTTGTGTGTGCATGTTCTGGTTTGGGATTTGGGTTTTTTTCCCCTTCCCGCTAATAGCAATACAGAGGGAGAAGAAAACATTTCTGTCATGTTATGACCTGTTGGAAGAAATGCATGATCTGTCGTGCCCAGCACCTGACTGTTGTGAAAAGAGCAGTCTGAGTCATTAAGGGCAGAGTGACTGACATGCCCCAGTCAGATTAACATCAGTAACTTCTGAGGAGACCCCTGCTGTCCCCTCCAGGAAACTGCTGTAAAACATGACCTCAGGCATGGGTTTGGCTCTGAAATCCCTATTCCATAAAGAGGTCCTTAGCTTTTCTTAAGATCTGGTGTCCTGAATTAAGCTGAAAAGCAGACATTTCCATAACAAAAACAAAAACAACAACAAAAAACCAAAGAAAAAACCAACCAACCAAACAAACAAAACAATCAATGAATTTGTGTAATTTCCTTACTTTGAAGCATTGTGGTTTTATTTACATTACTTTTTATTTTAATGATTTTCAAAACGTTTCATATTTCAAAATTTGCTTTGAACAGCAAATGCAAAACAATTCCTGCAGGAAATGTCAAGCTGAAATGTTTTTACATAAACCAAAGTTACAAAGTAGTTTTCTGACAATAAATCTTTTAAAAATCACCCCTCTTATCAGAAGCCTCCCCTCAGATGAACAGGCATTTTTGACACAAAACCTCAAAATTCTTGACAGCCCTCCTCTAGAAGTTGGGGGGTGTAAATCAGGACTGGGAAAGACAAATCTACAGAAATTCACCCTAGGGACAGAACTTCTTAATCCTTATCTATTCCTTTTGATGCTCAAGATCTGTGAGGTTTGTCTTTGCCCATCAGTGCCCTTGGACACATTTGAGATGCTCTCAGAGTGGCATTTACTTGGTCCTTAAGGCATATTTGTCTTACTGCTCATCAACACTCCTTTTGGAAAAACTTCTTCCATTGCTGAAAAGCTCTGCAATCAAATATGTGTACTTTATCAGAGCAATGGCAGGGAAAATGCACTCCCTGCCTCTACTCTCCCTCAGGATGCTGATTGTTGGCTACCCCCCTCACCACCAGTTTGGGGTCCTAATTTTATAAGGTTCTTTCAGCTCTTTGTTCTGCTATGAAGTACGGTGAATCTCCTTTCTGTTGTTCTACTGACACGTGCAATTAAGTTACTTAAAAAGGGTAAGACAGCGCAAACAATTACTCGTAACTGGAGAGAACTGTAGCAATATAGTACAAAATTAATAGTTTGTGTGCATCTCTTTGTATTTCTCCCCTATACTGATCTGCTACTTCGGAAGTAAGATAAAATCAAACCTGTTTGCTTCAGATTTAATGAAAGCCTCTCTCTTTTCTCTTTTATTGCTTCTCTACTGATAAGAGTCTTTGTCTAAGCTCTCCTCTTAAGAGCACCAAAGCTTCTGGCACATCTGATATTCTTTTAAATGTAGAAATTTGTCCACCTGAATAAGCACTAAAATTACTACTCAGTTTCGTTATCTTAATTTATTTCATTGTAGTGGCTGTATTTCTTTATTTTTCTAGTTGTTGCCATGATCCAAAAAAACAAGCAAATCCCATTATTAATTTCTTTTACAGTGATATAGATGTTCCTTCTCTCACATTGAGCCACCTTTCCTGAAATGGGTAGGTTATTACTGGTGGTTGGTGAAAAGTCAACAGATTTATAGTGGAAAAGGCTGACTTGCATGTAGGTCCAACTGTATATTATGCTATAGCTGAAAAACAGGATTTAATTTAGTTATTAAACATGCACATTCCTTTGAAATCTGAACAATTTTATCTGACTTTTCTTATCCGGTTCTTATCTGGGTATCCAAACTTGTGAGAAATGTGATGTACAGTCCCCTCTAGCACTGAAAATTGATGACTTATTTTTCTAACACATATTTGCCCTGTTAGCTTGAACTCTGCTGAACATAATTTCCTTCCCAAGACAAAATTCAAAAAGTTGATTTTCCTTCCCTGTAATTTCACCCAGTTCCTCTGCATTTTCATCTAGTGCTTCATGCTTGACTAAAGCATTGCTTTGTTTTGGCAGAGCACACAGAGGGAATCTAAATTCATTCCCTCTCTTCCTCTCTTCCTGAGAGGGAATGAATTAAGTCTAGGTTTTAGCATTATTTTAAGTCATCAGTTAGTTTTATTTTTCCACTCATCTTTCATTTTTTCTTTCCTTTCTGTGAATATTCATTTCCCTTATATTTATTTCTTTTTGCCTTCTACCCATCACAGGGAAAAATGAACGAAAAACAAGTTGCTTGCATTTGTATGGAAACATTAGCCCAAGTTTAAAGACTTCTTTACACAAATTTTTGCTGACGTTATGAGTTTCTTGCATCAGTATAGATCACATCCTTTCATATAAGCACAGTTGCAAGCACTTTCATAGTGCCCCGTGTCCACACTCTAGCAGAGCTACTGTTGAAGCTCTACCTCCTTTTCCAAGAAATTGCTGTACAAATGCAGCATTTCAAATCCAGCAACAGCACTTAAAAAGGGTAATTCCCTCTCCCATTAATGAGTGTTAAGCTCTTTCTGGGATGATTCAGTTTACCACTCTGTATCAGTTAGCCTCCAAATTGTCTTAAGCAAGTGCAGTGGGAGGAGGTTAAACAGTTCAAATCCTTTGTCTCTGCCAAACCGGCTGATTTATCTGTGTGATTGGAGGTCCATGACCAGAACTGCCAGCAGAAGTGTGAAGAGAATCAGGTAGGCACAGTAACCTTTCCTTCCGGCACCTCTGGAGTGTGTTAGTCTACAACTCAAATCCTTTACTTCTACAACTGAACCTGAGATGCCTACCTTGTTTTTTAACCTTACTTAACCAATGCAGCTGCTGCACATACTAGTTTCTGTCCCTGGAGTTCAGAGTTGTTGGGGCCCTTGCAGAATCAGCTGGAACCTTCCTCAGGCAATGTACATTTTCACTGACTAAAGAAATGTAAGGGTCTTGAAGTCTGTGTGCCCCACCAGGAGGTGAGTTCACCTTGCCTCAGAACTGTTTGCAGTGTTAGGTTTGTGATTGGGCTCAGTGATCTTTAAGGTCTTTCCCAAACTGAGTGACTCTATGAAAGGGGCTGCATTTCCCATCTTTCCCATCTGCACTGACGATGCTGGTGTCTGCTGGACTTCCTACAGCCAAAATACAATAGTCTGCCCTATGTACTCTGTGCGATGGAGGTTTCACTTTATCCCCTGAGATAACCTGCAGGATCTCCTGCTGTTCAGTTTCTGAGCCTGGACTGACAGCAGGTTTCCTCTGTATAGGCTTGGCCCACCAATATGGGGTAGAGGGGCTGTGTCACCTTCTGAAGGCCACTATTCCTCCTCCAGGGAGACACCACAGATGGCATCAGCTCCTCTGGACCACACACCATGGGGCAGCGATCACAACAGGTATCCTGTTCCACAGAGCTAAGAGGACTCAGTAACCCCTGCAATGAGACAGATGAAAATGAAAGTCATCACAAAAATGGAAGAAAGATAAGCATTTGCAGTGCACTTTAAAAGATGAACACAAGCAGAAGCAAAGGGGCAAAGTAGAAGCAAAGCTTTCTTGAGGAGAAACAAGTCTGAGCTCTGCAGTGTCTGGAAGGGGAGTGAACAACAAAGTACTCAAAAGCCCCTGGTCAGCAGAGGCAGGGAACTGTATCCAGAGGTGGTTTTCATTCTGAGGAACTGGGACAATCTCTTGATGCATCTAAATGCATAGGTGATCCATTTAAAAATACACTTCTAGTGCTGACTGTTTTGGGGGGTTGGTTTGTTGCTTTTTGTGGAAAATACAGTATATTGAACAAAAAGGTTAACCCAAAAACTGGAATAGTGAAGTTGGGAGGAAAACATACTCAGGCTCATGGGAATTTGAAGGTTCTGCTGTTGGTGTAGAGACAGCATTTGGCTTAGAGGGCAGTGCAGAGAAGGCACTGCTGAAGAGTCTGGTGTGAGAGTGTGCACAGAGCAGCAGCCTGTGGTAACTGAAGGATCATGGCACATTCTTCAGCTTGATTCATTACATTTAAGCACTGTGAGGCAAATATTGTTGCCAAGGCATAGTCCAGAATGTGAGGAAGAGATGATGCATGCTCCCTCCAGGAGGCAGCTTTCAAGGAAGTGGATCCAATGTCTGACCCAAAAATGGCAAATGGTGTTTCTAACAAAAAGGAATCACAGTAGGTCTGTGGTTCTCTTTTTAGACTATTTTGTGTGAGAGGCTCCAGTAGAAGAAACGAGTTAGATGGAGTTGACTTCCCTACAACAGCAGGTGGGAATTAAGCCTTAAACTCTAAACTTCAACCTGTTAATTTTCTGTAGGTTTGATACAGGAAACTCTCTAATGCCATGTTCAATGTATGCTGCAGTACTTGTTCCAAACTGGTATTTCTGAATGGCTTAAATATGACTGTCAAATCCAAAATGGTTACTGAGTTAGGCAATTATTGAGTCTCTTATACTTAGTGTAAGAATGTCTGTAACACAAGTATTGCCAAACCTGCCTCATTCAGAAAAGGAATTCACAGGTAAGGGATCTTTATTTTTAGCTTTCAAGGAATACAAGGAGCTGGCAACCAAAACAGCAACAGATGGGAATCCGGTTGTGTCTGCTCAGGAAGAACGTTCAAAGGCCTTGGGCCATCTTTAAATCTTAGCAATCCTAATGAGCATTTGGTCGTATTTTTGAATATGTGATCACCTGAAAATAGTTGGATTAAAAAATCGAGCAAACTGTGTAGAAAATGCATGGTCTATTAAGGTAATTTCCTGCTCTACTAGTAGCCGTTTCTTCAGGATGAGAAAACAGACTTTTAAATAGAAAATAAGCTGGAACGGGGTTTCATGGATTTTGCCTGTGTCTTTCTGCAGCTGGGCAGCAGCAGATGTGCTGGATGGAGGATGCTCTGGGCAGACTGAAAATTAGGCAGATACCACATTCCAACCGCCAGTTACTGTCACATCCCTTCTGGTGAAACTGGAAGGCTCTCCTCACCTCTCAATGCAGTGGAAACAATGACAGCAATGCCAAGGAGGACTCAAAATAAATTACTTTGGTCTGTAACCAAGCTCTCCTGACAGTAACAGAACAGTAGCCTCATCTGTCTTGCACCCAAATCCTGCCACTCTGGAATGAACCTGCCTTCTCTCAGTTGAGAATCTGCTGGTGTTAGTAGGCAGTCCAGTTCTCCCCTGCATCCTGGTGTTCTTGGCGGCAATGTTTCAGTGTCTGGCCTGTCCTTCCCTCAAAACCTTTGGAAATCCTGTGAAAACTGCAAGATGGCAGCCTTTACCATAAGGGCCCTTGGTGCTTACAAACATCCCTAAATTCCTCACCTCCTCATTCCATTTGTTCAACTTTCCAGAACACCACCATGGTGAAGGAAGGCCTCCATATGCATTTTAGCTGGTTTGTGTCTTCCCTTTTTTATCCACAAATTCCTCCCAGTCCTTAGTATTTTGTCCCATGCTGATTCCGTGGCTGTCATTTTTGAGGACTGTCCACTGCACCCCCGGGATCTTTTTCGTGAGTGGCAATCACTCATCACTGCGTAGGTAATTAGGACTGTCCTCTTCTCCCTGACAGCACTCTGAGTTCGTTGTTACAGTGTGTCCCTGCCGTTTTGTCACCCAGTGTTGTAACCATTAGGGTTAGAGTTAGGGTTAGCCAGCTTTCAGCTCGAGTACCCTGAACAACTTGGTGGGTCACCAAATTTCATCATTTCAGTACTCATTCTCTTTTCCTGGAAACAGTCTGAAAATGCTCAGGCTGCAGAGAGAATCCTTCCAGCAGAGGAAACGTGTGGGAAAGTGGAGAGTCTCTCGGTATATTCCTGCCCTCATTGTGCTCTCCTTCAGCATCTCACCTCGTTGCAGCCAAGATGATCGGGAGGCCTTTGGGGCTCCATGGAAGTCCCTCAAAGACCTGTCCCATGGTCCGAGCAGCTTTCCGCCCGTGCCCCGGCGCTGGGGCGAAGGCGGACACGGCCCTGGGGATCCCACCCGCTGCCCGCCCGGTTCCCGTCCCTCCTCGGCTGCCGGGACCCTATTCCAGGTGCTCCGGACACCCTGGGGCTGTGAATATGGGCCCGGGGAGGGCCGGCTGGGTTCCGCAAGCAGCTCCACAGAGTCCGGGCAGAGACGCGGGGAAGAGCCGGGAGCAGCCGTGGTCCCCGGCAGGCGGAGTGGGCGCGGGGTGGGCGCGCTGTCCCCGGCCCGGCGCTGTCCCCGGCCCGGCGCTGCCCCAGGCTCGGCGCTGCCCAGGGCTCGGCGCTGCC